>CAUYPK010047499.1:0-106954 GCA_963574355.1 Loris lydekkerianus | reverse complement strand
TGTGGCTCAGTGAGTAGAGCACCGGCCCCATATACGAAGGGTGGTGGGCTCAAACCCAACTCCGGCCAAACTGCAACAAAAAAATAGCCAGGTGTTGTGGCAGGTGCCTGTAGTCCCAGCTACTCAGGAGGCTGAGGCAAGAGAATCGCCTAAACCCAGTAGTTGGAGGTTGCTGTGAGCTGTGACGCCACGGCACTCCACCAAGGGTGATAAAGTGAGAATCTGTCTCAAAAAAAAAACCCAGGACTCAACCAAGAGACTCCTGGAATTGAGGAAATACAGCAGCATCTCTGGATATAAAAGCAATGGACACAAATCAGTAGCCTTCATATATACCAATAGCAGTCAAGCTGAAAATCAAATCAAGGACACACTCCCTTCACAGTAGCACCAAAGAAAATGTGATACCTTAGAATATATTTAACAAAGCATGTGAATGATCTCTAAAAAGAGAACTATGAAACACTGAGAAAAGAAATTGCACAGGATGTTAACAGATAGAAGAATATATCATGTTCATGACTCAGAAGAATCAACATTGTGAAAATGTCTATATTATCCAAAGTAATCTACGGGTCCAATGCAATCTCCATTAAAATATCAATGTCATATTTTGCAGATCTTGAAAAATTAGTTCTACACCTCATATGGAATCGGAAAAAAACCAAATGGCCAATACCATTGTACAAAATAAGAACAAATCTGGAGGCATCACTTTATCAGACTTAGCTATACTACAAGTCAAGAGTTAAAAAAAAAAAAAAAAAAAAAATAGGTCTATGAAACAAAATAGAGAATTTAGAAACGAAACCAACCTCACATTGCCCATCTGATCTTGACATAGCAAACAAAAGCATACACTGGGGAATATAATCCCTACCCAATAAACAGTGCTGAGAACTGGTTAGCCAAATGTAAAAGATTGAAACGGCGCGTGGCACCTGTAGCTCAGCAGCTACGGTGCCAGCCACATACACCAGAGCTGGCAGGTTCGAATACAGCCCAGGCCTGCCAAACAACAATGATAACTATAACCAAAAAAAAAATAGTCAGGCATTGTGGCAGGCATCTGTAGTCCCAGCTACTTGGGAGGCTAAGGCAAGAGAATCACTTAAGCCCAAGAGTTTGAGGTTGCTGTGAGCTGTAACACCATGGCACTCTACCCAGGGTGACATAGTGAGACTCTGTCTCAAAAATAAATAAATAAAAATTGAAACAGGACCTCCATCTCTCACCACTCACAAAAATCAACCCACAATAGATAAAAGATTTAAACCTAAGACATGATACTATAAAAATTCTAGAAGAAAATGTGGGAAAAACTGTTAATGATACCAACTTAGCAAAAGAATTTATGAGGAAAACCCCAAAGGGAACTGCAACAAGTACAAAAATAAATACCGTATATACTCGAGTATAAGCTGAGTTTTTTCGGCACAAAATTTGTGCCCAAAAACCCGAACTCGGCTTATACTCGGGTCATACAGGTTATTTGATTCGGTGCGCACACACCTAATCTAATGCACGTAGTCTCCAGTTGTCTTCTGCCATCAGCTTGAGGGGGCGGTGCTTCAGCTCAGTCCACAAGTCGCAGCTGAGCTGAAGAGGTAGGCGGCTGAACTGAACTGTATTCCACTCAACTATTTAACCCACAACTATATAACCCACAGCTTGATTACCTGTTAAGCTACGGTTTTCTGCACTTAAAGTTTTAAAGTTGTTGTTGCTAGTTTACAGTTTATTTAGCAATAAATATTGAAAAGCATTTAACCTACTGATTCCTCAATTATTGTAATTGTTTTGGGTATATATTTTTATTTTTGAAATTTACCAATGGCTGCTGCATTTTCCACCTCAGCTTATACTCGAGTCACTAAGTTTTCCCAGTTTTTAGGGTAAAATTAAGGGGGTCGGCTTATACTCAAGTATATACAGTAGGCTCAGTGCCTGCAGCTCAGAGGCTAGGGCGCCAGCCACATACACTGGAGCTGGCAGGTTCGAATCCAGCCCAGGCCTGCCAAAACAACAATAACAACTACAACCAAAAAATAGCCGGGCACTATGGCACTCTACCCAGGGCAACAGCTTGAGACTCTGTCTCCAATTTAAAAAAAAAAAAAAAATTAATCCATTTTGTACACTGCTATTATCTTCATGGCATACCCCATAAACCTGGACTAACATATCCCTGATTTCACTTCCATTCTTGCCAAGTTTAACAAAAAATTTAATTTTTTTTGCTCTAATTTAAGCTCCCACATTCTTGAGACAGCACACAAAAATATGTAACAACAATAATGAACTGCCATACATCAACAGTTCAGTGTGAGACACTGATATATCAAGTTTATTAAATCGTACTGAGTTGTTTGTGCAGTGCTACCAACGTAAGCACACAGTGGCAAGTTCAGGAACTTGTCAGACCTCGTAAGTTCAAATCAATTAAAAAAAAAAAAAAACTCCAGGTCACTTATTAAGTAGATTAAACCAGGATGAAAATCCAGGGACATTAAAGTGCCATCTATAGAAAAACTGACTTTGCAATAATGGAAACCCGAATTACCATTTTCTCCTTTTTATTTCCCCCTATTTTATGAGGAACGCAATTATATGGATTGAGTTCCTCATAAATCCTCAAGACTATTGACTATTCCTCAAGAATAGTCGGCTACTTGTCCTCTCTCTTTTACATTATCTTGAAACCTTCCTAAGGTTTTCACTTCTATTACAATATTTTCTTGGCTTTTTTTTTTAGACAAAGTCTTGCTGTGTTGCTCCAGCTAGAGTGCAATGGTGTCATCATTGCAACCTCAAACTCCTGGGTGCAGGCAATTCTCCTGCCTTGGCCTCCCAAGTACCCAGGACTATATAGGTGTGTACCATTGATACCTGGCTTATTTTTTTACTTTTTTTGTAGAGAGTGGTTCTCACTCTTGTTCAGGCTGTCTCAAGCAATCCTCCCACCTCAGTCTCCGAGAGTACTGGGATTATAGGTATGAGCCACCATGCCCATCCTACAATCATGTTTTAAACTTCATCTTCTGTCTAGTCTCTTTTTTCTTTATTGACACAGTCATTAAACATACTATTTATGGGGTATTAATGTTTCAATACTTGTATATGTAGTATAATGATCAAATCAGGTTATTTAATATTTCCATCACCTTATGCATTTATCATTTCTTTGGGATGAAAATATTCTGAAGTCTTTCTTCTAGATTTCATAATATACAATACCTACCTATATACTCGAGTATAAGCCGAGTTTTTTCAGCACAAAATATGTGCCGAGTTTGGGTTTTTCGGCACAAATTTTGTGCCGAAAAAACTCAGCTTATACTCGAGTATATAGGGTACTATTAACCACTACCACCCTACTATGTAATAGAGCACCAGAGCTTATTCTTCCTATCTACTTGTAACTTTGTACCTGTTGAACAACCTCTCCACATGCTCTCCTCCCCACTCCCCAGTCTCTGGTAAATTTTCTGGCTAGTCTTTCACATAGCATCCTGTGAAGAGCAGGCTGTGAAGTGGCAGGGCCCCCACAACCTGAGAAACATTCAGGGAATGAACCCCCAACTGATTCTCCTCCTTTCCCAAAACAACTATATTTCTTTCTTCATGTTCCCTTTGCCAGAAGTCACGTAGCTCTTTCTTTGTCTAGTTAATTTTTTTTTTTCTTTTTTTTTTTTGGAGACAGAATCTCACTATGTTGCCCTGGGTAGAGTGCTGTCACATCACCACTCACAGCAACCTCAAACTCTTGGGCTTAAGCAATTCTCTTACCTCAGCCTCCCAAGAACCTGGGACTACAGGCACCCACCACAACACCTGGCTATTTTTTGGTTGTAGTTGTCGTTGTTTGGCAGGCCTGGGCTGGATTTGAACCTACCAGCTCTGGTGTCCTAGCTGCTGAGCTACAGGCGCCAAGCCTGTCTAGTTAATTTTTAAGAACTATGCAGAGATCCTTGTGAACTTTCCCTTTTCACTTCTTACCATATATTATCAAAGTTGAGTAGAAACCATTAACAGGATGATTTGTCTTTATTAAAGTCATTTACATTTTCCAATCACACTGTAAGACCAAAGATTTGTTGTTTATCTAGGCCGCTTCCCTGTAGACAACCCTGTGCAGATAGTACAAAATAAAGCTGAGTCTGTGCTTTGGTGCTGGCTGTCGCCATCGGCCCGGTCAGACCTCCCGATCCCATCTTTCGTCTCTGTGTCTTCTCCTGTGTTGTATTTCCTCAGTCCCCGCCACTTCCACTCAGGATGGCTCCCCTTCCCCTTGCAGGCTGGCAAAAGCATCCCATTTTTATTTCCTCATCATCATCTCTTCCCTCTCTAAATATATTATCATAACAATTGGGATGGGAAGGCTTTGGTAGTTTACTCCTTGTAAAGTCTATTTCTTCTGAGTTTGTTTTTTCTGTTTTAGTTCCTATCTTCCACCTCCAATATTGGATGCTCTCCTCAAATAACTGGTAATTCTTCGGTATTTGCTTATGATTAAGAGTCAGGGTCTGAAAAACTTATAACTGAACTTGTGAGTAGAGATGGGGACTTAAGAGTTTCAAGGGAACCTCCTCTCAGGTCTTTTCTCTAGAGATACACAGGAACACCTAAGAATAACATTCTAATCCTTTGCCTGACTGCCCACATTCTGTGAGCCTAGAGAAATGGGGAGGACCAGAGGGGCTCTCAGATTTGGTATGCATACAATCACTTATTCCTCTATTTTCCATTTAGTAAGGATTATGTTATACTTCTTTTCAAATTCTGAACAGATATTAATCTTTGAGATTTGGAAACAAGACACTGGATTTCCCCCAAATCTGAAGTTATTCTGTGGTTTTCATAAGATTTTGCTTACATGTTTTTAAATAATAATGAGTTACCATTAACAATAAATAATGAACCACTGTTCCGCAGCAGTGTTATATTAAAAGTTTCAAAGATACTCTGTTTAAAAAAAAAAAAAAAGATGTAAAACTAAATCCATGGCTTATTATTCTAAACCAATATACAATGATAAAATTACATATTAAGAAAACATGATTTCTATCTGATATAGATAAGGGATCATAGAAGACATTAAAAATTAATACAAAATATTCCTGAGAAGTCCTCTAATAAAATATAAATTTTTAAAAATTAATACAAAATAATGGCATTTAACAGATAATAGTATATTTAAAAGTTATTCTTAAAAGAAATCTTAAAGCATACCAAGTATTACTTGCTCTTTCCAATAGTCTTGATCTTTGTTTCACAATACTCCAGATGTAGAAAATAAGAATACATTTTCTATTGACACTGGTCAAATTACATCTAAAAGCGTCACCTGTAATCCTGTGACTCAACACCTGTAATCATAGCACTCTGGGAGGCAGAGGCTGTCGGTAGATTGCTTGAACTTAGGAGATGGAGACCAGCCTGAGCAAGAGTGAAACCCTGTCTCTACTAAAAATAGAAAAATTAGCCAGGCATCATGGCAGGTATCTATTGTCAAAGCTAATCAGGAAGCTGAGACAAAAAAGATCACTTGAGCCCAGGAGTTTGAAACTGCTGTGAGCTATGATATCATAGTGCTGTACCCAGGGCCACAGAGACTCTATCTCAAAAAAAAAAAAAATCTTCAAGTTGAATGTTAGAGTTTCTAGGTTGTCTCGTATAAACTAGTTTGTTTACTCTGATGGTTTTGGGTTTCTGTTTGTTTTTGTTTTTGTTTTTTATTTCAGGTTAATATGAAGATACAATCAGGTCCCAATATTTGAATTTGTTAGGTAGAGTCCCTCTTGTAGTTGTGTCCTGTACCCAAAAGGTGTGCCATACACCCCTACATTGTGCCCATTAAGTGGGAGCACCCCAAATCCTCTCTCCTTTCTCCCTCCTTTGTTCTCCCCAGCAACTTGAATTGAAATGAGTTTTTCTCCTCTGTGGGCATGAAGTAGATCATCTACTGGCTTCACGTCCGTATTCAGTAGACTGGAAGTTTGCTTTTCCACTCTGTTTGCTCTGATTTTGATTTTGCCCTTGAGTTTAATACTGCTTTTACTAATTCAGATTTTAGGTCAAGTTCTCACTTCAGGTCAGAGAATTCCACAAAAAAATTCATACTATTGTCTTTTGCAATTGCTCTGTTGAAGTATTTACAAAGGACTACAGTCTATAATGAATATTCTGAATTGAAAAACACCAGCAAACATTACTGAGTAGTATTTACATATATAATATACAGAGCTTATAACAAGAGTAATAAATATTACCCATACAGAGTAAGATGTTGTACTGCCAATTTTAGACTTATTTTGCTTCCAAACTTATTTCTTAGAACACCATTCATAGGATTTATACAAAATAAAGTATGCAAATATAAACTTTTTTTGAGGGGGGGGGACAGAGTCTCACTCTGTCACCCAGGCTAGAATGCCACAGCCTCAGTTTAGCTCTCAGTAACCTCAAACTCCTGGGCTCAAACATCCTCCTGCCTCAGCCTCCCAGGTAGCTGGGACTATAGGCGCCCGCCACCACACCTGGCTAATTTTTCTATTTGTAGCAGAGATGGAGTCTCACTTTGCTCAGGCTGGTCTGGAATTCCTAAGCTCAAGGGATCCGCTCATCTCAGTCTCCCAGAGTGGTAGGATTACAGGCATAAGGCACCGCGCCCAGCCTCACCCTGAACTTTATTTCTAAGAAAAACTCAACTGCTAACACAAAACAGAGTATGAAAACACATTTTAAAAATGGCAACAGCTACAAAGAAGTCTCAGGCTCCTATTCCAGTTCCCAGAGATGTACACCTTAAATTTCCACTCAGTGTCAGCCTGCCCTGCTCTTGCTGCCTTACCTGATGTCTATAGTGCTCTCCGAACCACCTTTATCCAATAATATAGACTGCTGAGCTTAATTCTCATGAAATTTATAATTCCTTTTTCATCTGGTTTTCCTAACTTTTCCGATAACATCCCTCAGGATTTAGAATTTGAAATAATACACATATTTTCTGAGAAATGCTAGCAATGACACCCCCTGGGAAAATACAACTTTATCCGGAGATCATCTGCTTTGAGCCTTTAGAATTTACCCCAAGGTAAACAACACGCATTGGGGGAGTTGCTTCTTAGCAATCTTCCTTATTTTATGACTTGTGTATACCAAACGCCAGATATCTAGCACACCAGTACTTGAATATTATAAAGATTTATAGGGTAAATCTGATTATATAATAATTTTCCCCTCTGCCAACGTGGATGCGTAAGTCTTGGGGGCCTTAGTGAATTTTCACTCATTCTTAGGCTTTTCAGAGCTCAGTGTTCTATGTTATTGCTGTCTGCTTTTTTGATGTCCTCCATTTGGAGCTTTACTGAAGTTTCAGTTGATTTTCAACAGGGAGCAAGACTTGAAGTATAAATTCTATCTACCATCTTATTCCACAAAACGACTTTTTTTTTTTTTTTTTTTGAGACAGGAGTTTGCTCAGCTGTCTAAACTAGAGTGCAGCAGTGTCATCATAACTCACCACAATCTCAAACTCCTGGGCTCAAGTGACCCATCTGCCTCAGCCTCCTGACTAGCCGGGACTACAGGTACATGCCACACACACCCAGCTAATTTTTCTATTTTTTTGTAGAGACAAGGTCTCTATGTTACTCAGGCTGGTCTTGAACTCCTACCTGGGCCTCCCAAAGTGCTAGGATTACGGGAATGAGCCACCACACCCAGCCAAAATCTCATTTTTAATAATGTACATAAAGTGCCAACTGATGCAGGTGATCCCAACAATCACACTTTCAAGCACTAAACTAGAGTATAAACGGTAAAAAGTGCCCAGAAGAACAAACACAATTAAAAATACCTGAAGAAAGTAACAATGTTTATATGTCAAGGAGAATATTCTGCGAACTACAATAGCTATTCCAATAGCCAAAGGGCTAATGGGGGAAGAAAAGTTAGACTTATTCTCTAGTCCCTCCCCCCCAAAACTAGAACCAGTATGGAGAAACTACAGACAAGACAGAGAACTTCTTAAGAGATAAAACTATCCCAAGCAGGAAAGAATTGCCTTGATAACAAAGGAACTCAAGAATAGAATGCACAATTACCACTAATTAGGGATGCCTACAGCCCCAAATGGTTGTATGGTCCAACTGGTTGAGACAAGACTGACACACAAGATAAACAAATAAATGCATAATTAAATGCTAGAAGAATGAATTTACAAAAACTAAGTCTTGCTGAGTGAGGGCTACCAAATATAAAAGCTTTACCCATAGTAACAGTTTTATAGGTAATCACTGTCTGGTCCTAATTTCCTTTTCTCAGTTGTAATATAATTTTTTTCCCTACACAATCTGCACTCAGATGTGTATTCATCCCTAGATTCAATGTGAGTTGTTAAAAGGTAACAAAGCAACAGGCTCCTGATTGCTATGAAAATGTCCCTGTGAGCCACAAACTTTAATCTGTTATTAAGCATTGTTTTCAGCACAGGAAATACATGCTTACAAACAGGTTTCCCTGCATCTATTCTCCCCATCTCCTCCAATCAAGGGAGAAAGAGAACCCTAGTGAGGCCAGAACACAGTGAACAAGGAGAAAGGGGCATGAGATACTGCTGTAGCACTCAGGAGAGAGGCCAGTCACGGAACAGGGAGGTGGAAGAAACATTGTGGGGGAAGTTAAATTCTTTGGGTTTATTCTAAGTATTCTGATGGCAACAGAAGAGTTTCAAGCAGGAGAGTGACATGACCAGATTTTCCTTTTTTTAAAATGACTGTTGTGTGACAAATGGAGGGAATAATATATCCTGGTACATCAATTAGGAAGCAGTGTTTAGGTGAAAAATAATGATAGTTTAAATGTGGATGACAGGCTTGGCGCCTGTAGCTCAAGCGGCTAAGGTGCCAACCACATACACCAGAGCTGGCGGGTTCGAATCCAGCCCAGGCCTGCCAAACAAGAATGACAACTACAACCAAAAACTAGCCAGGCATTGCGGCAGGCGCCTGTAGTCCCAGCTACCTGGGAGGCTGAGGCAAGAGAAAAACTTAAGCCCAAGAGTTTGAGGTTGCTGTAAGCTGTGACACCATGGCACTACCCAGGGCAACAGCTTGAGACACTATCTCAAAAAAAAAAAGAACTGTTTAATTCTAAATAAATACATAAGTAAGGATGACAGAGCTAGATATAAAGTGACCACATTTGACAATGTTTAGGAGGCAGAATCAGAAAAATGCTGAGAGGTGCCAACAATGACCCCAGCTGTCATTCATGAGCATCTGGATGAATATCCCCAGGAAGTACATACTGCCAGGCATAAGGTGCTGGAAGTGTAAAGAAAAAGAAAATCCCTTTTTTGGATGGTTAGGTTTGAAACCCTATGAGTTACTGAAGTTTGAATGTCTCACAAGCTCCACTTCATCCTTTCCCACAGAATATCTCCATTAGGGCTTCAAGCCCAGGATGCAGCAATGGAAACCTGTATCTTTCTTCCACATCTGCTTCATTTGCTGATCAATGTCACCAACTACCAAAGGTCTGTAGATGGCTTCCTACATGTGATAGAGAAGGCCAGAATAAAAATATCTCAAGTCTCACTGATAAGATTCTAGAACTCACACATTCATCCTTAACACTGAAGTCATTCTTGCCACAAAGGTTAACCTTAAGTAAAAAGTTAACTCATAACTGCAAATAATTAAAAAGGTTTGAAAACAAATACAAATGTATTAAAGAAATTTTTATCCACAAATTGCTTTACTGGTATCATCACAAGATTAAGACAGATTTTGGAACAGATTCAAGAAAATAAGATTCGGGAGTTAAATGTCAGTTCTTAATTAACCATCTCGTTTTTCCAAGGTAAAAACTTAAGAGCTCAATAGCACACTCAGCCCCCTCAGCAGGTGACAGCTGTGATGCTTCAAGACTTTGCAGAGTCTCCACCAGCAAGAGGGTTCTCACCAGATGCACCTTGGCAACCTTGGGCTTCCCAGCCTCCAGACTGTGGGAAATAAATTGTGTTTCTTACAAAATAGAAAAAAGGTTCAGAGCAATTATTTTCCACCTCACTAGAAGCCACATAATCTTTATTAGTATGTCCTACTGGTGAACAACACTGCCACCTATTGGAAGACATCACTAGCAAATGCTTTTATTCCTAAACAAGTTTGTGAAAAGTTCGTAAATTTCTGAAAAAAAAGTGGTAAAGCTTCTACAATAAAAACCCAAAATGATATTTCCTTTCTGGATTTGGTTACTTGGATGAGGGGCAGGGTGACCATGAAGAGACAGCGTTAGGGAGTTTTTCAGGTGCGGCAACGATTCTGATTATGGTGGTAGTTACACAAATCTACACATGGATTAAAGCTCATAATTGCTTAAATCAATAGGAATTAAGTTCATTTTACAATATGATAATTATTTTAAAAGACAGATACAGAGTGTTTAACAGATATAAAGATAAAAATACTCATACATGATATTTATAGAAAGGAGGGGAAAATTATAAAAAGTTAAAATGTGAAAATATTTACATAAATTTCAATATTTTTTCTATTATAGCTCAAAGACATGAGGCCCAAATAAAATTAGAAAGGCCCTAACGTAATATGGCATGCAGAATTTTTAAATACACATGCAGAAGTGTTTCTAACCGCTCCCATTGTACACTCAAAGTCAAACTTTGTCCCAAGCATAGGACAGTCCAATGAGAGGTCACAAGCTATAATCATAGTTAGGAATCAATATCAACATTTAATTCTGATAACTTTAAAAGTAGTCTTATAAAGGTATTGTTCACATAATTGTGTTTTGTCTCCCTCACAAAGCTGGGACATAAATAGGCAAAGCTGAGCGCTCAGCATCTATGCAATCTCGGTATATTTGCTGGATGTTGAGGGAGTCACCTACGAATCTAAGTGATATCAAAATTCCAAGAGATGTGGCTCGTCCGAATACTACAATAATTCACATATCTTTTTAACTCCCCTCCATTTTAGAGACTACTATAATGGGTAATTTGCCCCAAACACCAAAAACACGGAAAGCACTACGAAAAAGGGAAAAAAAAAATTAAACAAAAAGGAGGATCTTGGCTCATAGAGGTATTCAGGATTTGAGAAACTAAGTAAATCTTGTATTTAGTCTGAATTCTAACAATTTTAAAACTTAAAGATCTCCAAGTTCTAAGACAAAAACATCTACATCCCTTCATCTTTGAATTTGTATCTTTAGAAAGGTAAATGTGATCATACATACCTAAATCACACAATTCTTTTAAATCTCATATTCTCGGTAAATGATTCAAAACACTAAAGCATATGGGCAGTGCCTCAAAAACTTAAAAGAATTACCCTATGATCCAGCAATTCCACTAAAAAGAATTGAAAGCAGGAATTTAAACAGATATTTATATACCAACGTTCATAGCAGCACTATTTACAGTAGCCAAAAGGTGGTAACAACCCAAATGTCTAAGGAATGGATAAACAAAATGTCTACATACACAATGGGATAGTATTTTCAGCCTTTAAAGGAAGGAAATTCTGAGACATATTACATGAATGAACTATGAAGATATTATACTAAATGAAATAAACTAGATACAAAAGAATAAATGTTACATGATTATACCTGTATGAGGTTGCTGGAGTAGTGAAAGTAATAG
The DNA here is from genome assembly GCA_963574355.1 of Loris lydekkerianus. Lineage (NCBI taxonomy): Eukaryota > Metazoa > Chordata > Mammalia > Primates > Lorisidae > Loris > Loris lydekkerianus. Next base: position 95,280 of record CAUYPK010047499.1, on the reverse strand, counting down.
ACAGAAAGTAGAAGGGTGGTTGCCAGGACCTACAGAGACAGGGGTAACAGAGATTTACTGTTTAATTGGTACAGAGCTTCTTTATGAAGATGAAAATATTCTTGGGATGGATGCTGGTGAAGGTTACACAATGTGAAAGTACTTAATGCCACTGAATTGTACACATAAAAAGGGTTAAAATTGTAAATTTATTATATATATTTTAACACAATTAACACAGACACACACACACACACAGAAGCAAGAAACATAGAACCCTAACTGGAATCAGACTATGAGAAATAAATGAAGCCTTGGACATTGTATGCAAAATGCAGAAATGCAAATTTTGCAAATTTTTCTATGGCCCTAGAATATTCATTAAATGCAAATACAAGAATGCAAATTTTTCTATGGCCCTAGAGTATTCATTATAACATCTTTCCCCAACCATCCTTTTCTTATGGATGCACTACTGTCCAATGAGTACATAGCAAGGGTAGTACTACTAACACCTAAAAAAAAAATAGCTTTTCTCAGATTTTCAAAGATATTCAGTCTCTAAAAAATTTTTGAACTATTACCTTCTAACCACCAATATTAAAAAAAAAAAAAAAAAATGTAAAAAGTTACCCAGATTTTATTTTTAGAGATGGAGTCTCACTCTGCCACCGAGGCTGACAAGCAATACCACAATCACAGCTTTCTGTAACTTCGAACTTCTGGGCTCAAGCAATCTAGACCCTGGGCTCAAGCAATCTAGACTCTCTACTAGCCTCCCTAGTAGCTAAGACTACAGACACATGCCATACACCTGGCTAATGTTTTTGTTTTTTTTTTTTTTTACTTTTTAAAGACAGTTATGTTGCCTAAGCTGGCCCGTTAACAGGATTTTATGAAACCACATTTCCCAGTACCCCCCAACCAATACAGAATGGAATAGTTAAACTCCACATACATTAAAATCTCCAAATAAATGTCTGATAGAGTGAAACAAGTGCTTACTAGAGTGGGCACGGTGGCTCACGCCTATAAATCCTAGCAAGGAGGCCAAGGCAAGGGGATCACTTGAGCTCAGAAGTTCAAGACCAGCCTGAGCAAGAGCAAGACCCGGTCTCTACTAAAATAGAAAAATCAGCTGGCATATATGGCCAGTGCCTATAGTACCAGATACTCAAGAGTCTGAAGTAGAACGACTGCTTGAAGCCTGGAGTTTGAGGATGCTGTAAGCTAGGATGACACCACAAAACTCTAGCTTGGGCAACAGAGTAAGACTCTGTCTCTAAAAATAAGTACTCATTATTTGGTGATCAATTGCCCAATATAGTTCTCATAAATCTAATACAGCATATTAAACATGAACAACAGAATAAGAAAGTAACTTCTTAAAGTCTGAAGTAGAAAATTAAATGAATAAAAGTAAAGCAGATTATAGCATATTTTTCACGGTAGAAAAGACAGGGAAGCAGTATTACCTGAAACAATGAACACTATTAGGTTAAGTATCATACCAGGGTCAGAAGTCACATTATCCAGGGAACTACTACATCAGTCTCTTGAACTCCTATAATTTTTTTTTTTTTTTTTTTGAGACAATCTCACTTTCTTGCCCCTAGTAGAGTACTGTGGTATCATAGCTCACAGCAACCTCAAACTCCTGGGCTCAAGTGATCCTCTTGCCTCAGCCTCACGAGTAACTGGGACTACAGGCACCCACCACAACACCCAGCTATTTTTTTAGAGACAGGGTCTCGCTCTTGCTCAGGCTGGTCTCAAACTTATGAGCTCAAGTAATGCACCTGCCTCAGCCTCTGAGAGTGCTGGGATTACAGACATGAGCCACAAGGCTGAGCCTAGAACTCCTCTAATTAAAGCATTTCCCAAATTATCTCCCAGGAGCCTTTTAAAGGTAGTACTTTTATAGTTTTTATAAAAAGACTACTATAATGGGTAATTTGCCCCAAACACCAAAAACACAGAAAGCATTACGAAACACAGAAAGCATTTTATTGCAAACACAGTTCTGACTACACAAAAATGAAAAACAGTACAATAAAAATTATAAAACAAAGACAACTAAGTACACTGAAAATATCTGCCACATATCTAAGTCAACGGCTCAATATCCCTACAAAAATAACTCTTACAAATAAAGAAAAGACAAAACTCAATAGAGAATGGACAAATTATATAAAGTTTTCCTTCTCCTGTTTCATTTTCCAAGTCTTACAATGTTCTTTACAGGTTCTTCACATCATTTTTTCCTGGGTCTGGCCTTCCACATAGATGTTTTTGGGAAATAGATCATTTTCTGAATTACCCCACACACCTATAGGGAGGTCTCCACAGAAAATAAAAATTTACCTCGTAAGTTTTTCATTTAAAGGAACTATAGCACAGGGTGGTGCCTGTGGCTCAAAGGAGTAGGGTGCTGGCCCCATATGCCAGAGGTGGTGGTTTCAAACCCAGCCCCGGCCAAAAACTGACAACAACAACAACAAAAAAAAGGAACTATATAGCACAATCTACATTTGATCTTAGCCAAAAGGCCAAGAAGCGATACACAATCTAAAAGACTGTAACATATCTGATAAGCAACTTCTATCTAGAATAAATAATGAACTACTGCAATTCAATGATAAAAAGAGAAATAACCTAATTTTAAGAATGGGCAAAGGATCTGAATAAACACTTCCATAAAGAAGATGTACAAATAGACAATAAGCCCAAGAAAAGATGCTCAACATCACTAGCCATCAGGAAAATGAAAACTAAAACCACAATAGTTTCAAAAAGCTAGAAGATATTTAAATGTTCACAACACAAAAAAATGATAAATGTTTGAAGTGATAGATGCTAATTACCCTGATTTGATCATTATACACTGTATCTACATATCAAAATATCACTCTAGGCCTGGCACAGTGGCTTATGCCTGTAAACCCAACACTCTAGGAGGCCAATACTGGAGGACAGATTGAGCTCAGGAGTTCAAGACCAGCCTAGCAAAAACAAGATCCTGTCTCTACTCAAAATAGAAAAATTAGTCAGGCACAGCTAATAGTCTCATCTACTTGGGAGTCTGAGGCAAGAGGATCATTTAGCCCAGAAGTATAAGGTTGCTATGAGTTATGATGATGCCCCATTGCACTCTACAAGGGCAAGACTCTATCTAAAAAAAATAAAATAAAAATCACTTTCTTCCATAAATATGCACAATTATTAAATGTCAACTGAAAATAAAAAACACAATAACACATATTTTACACCCATTAGAATGGCTAAAATCAGAAAGACATAATGACAAGTGCTGGTGAGGAATGGAGAAATCAGAACCCTAATATACTGCTGGTGAGAAGTTAAAAGGATATAAAATGATACTTTGGCATCATTTCTCAAAATGTTGAACAAAGTTACCATTATGAACCAGCAATTCTACTCCTAGATATATTGCCCAGAGAAATGAAAATGTGATGTCTATACAAAAATTTGCACATGAATGGTCACACCAAAATTATTCACAATGGCCAAAAGGTAGAAACAACCCAAACGTCCAACTGATCAATGGATAAATGATGGTATATCCATACAAAAATTATCCAGTAGTAAAAATAAAGTACTGGTACATGCTACAACATGGATGAACATGAATGTTATGCAGAAGAAACCAGTCAAAAAGACCATATAATGTATGATTGTGAACAATCCATACCTGAACAATCCAGAGTAGGCAAATTTACAGATAGTAGATTAGTAGTTGCTTAGGGCTTGGAATGGGGAATCAGGGTGGGAAAATCAGGAGAGACCGCTATATGACTTCAGAATTAGGGGTGATGAAAATGTTCCAAAATTGATTGTGGTGATGGTTGTACAACTTTAAGCCCTGAATGTACTAAAAATCACTGTACATTTTAAATGCGTGAATTCTAGGGTATGTTATCTATATGTCAGTAAAGCTGTGTTTTTCTTCAAGGACTAAAGATTGTATTGGGGTACTGGGTTTTTTTCAATTTAACCCGCAGCTCTTCAAATAGTATCTGAAGATAGCACAAAAAGTGCTAGAACAAAAAATAAGTTTGGATATACCTTAAAATGAAAGAGTGAAATCGGAATGTTCCTAACACAGAGAAATGTTGAATGCCTGCAGTGATGGATACCCCAATTACCCTGATATTAATTCACATTGTAGGCCTGTACCAAAATATCAACACATACCCTATAAAAGACATACAACTATTATGTACCCATAATAATTAAAAACTTTTTTTAATTTAATAGTACCTGGCAATATTAGGAATTCAATAAAATTCCAACTGAATGGAAGAATAAAAATGAAAACTTGGATAAACCATGTAAAACCTTGTTATATCCAAAGTGATGAAATTGCTGCAGATTAGCATAGCAGGAGCATAACGTGAGCATATGTGTGGTTGTATTATCCATGAAAAAAGACAAAAGAAATCTGCAGAAGCAAGACCTTGAAGGGTCTTGAAGCCAGGCTAAGAAATGTGTATCATCCTAAAGGCAGTAAAATTTGGGCACACTAGTAACACTGTCAGATCTCTTTTAATGTACAAAATATAACATACTACTCCTCTGCAAAGGTGGAAGTACAATACCCCTCAGGAGAGGATAAGGAGGTATTAGAGAAAGGTTGGAGAAGATGATTATCGAATTATCAGAATCTGGCTGGGCGCCTGTAGCTCAAGCATCTAAGGAGCCAGCCCCATACACCAGAGCTGGTGGGTTCGAGTCCAGCCTGGGTCTGCCAAACAAGGACAACTACAACCAAAAAAATACTCGGACATTGTGGTGGGCACCTGTAGTCCCAGGTACTTGTGAGGCTGAGGCAAAAGAATTGCTTAAGCCCAGGAGTTGGAAGTTGCTGTAAGCTGTGTCGCCACGGCACTCTACCCAGGGAGACAGCTTGAGGCTCTGTCTCAAAAAAAAAAAAAAAAAAAATCAGAATCTAATAATGGGTTTTTAATTATACACAGCACACCCACCAAACACACACTCAGACTGACTGACACTCATACGTACATACAGTATACACATGTACCTTCCCCTACATCAAAAATAACTTCTGTAGTCAGCCCCTGTCGGGTTTTCTATTCTTAAGTGTGATAGGGGCAAAAAAAAAAAAAAAAAAAAAAGTCCACTGAACCAGAAAACCTTTTCCTACAATAATCCAGGCAGGGTACTCCTCAGGGTGTGAAATTTAAGACCACTACTAAGTGCCCAGTTACCCCAACTCTCCATAAATGTGTTGTTGGGGACGCTCAGCACAGCACGCTTCAGCCTCACGACTCGGAGTAGGTGCGGGCACTTCTGGTATCCCAACGCGCGGAGCCGAGGCGGGGCCGCAAGCGCCAATTCTGCGTCGGAGGGAGGTCACGACCGGGCGACGCGAGGAGCTGACCCCTGAGGATACTCTCCCTGCAGCAGCCCACCCCGCGAGCAAACACGGCCGCCCTGAGTGCGAGGATAAGCGCTCCTTGTGAAAGAGAAGACAGAAGCTCTCACAGCGGGGAGAAACTAACCTGTCAATGACAGAGGTCCCACGCGCAGAAAGCCTAAGAAGCACTTCCGGGTGAAGGGAGTCAGCGGACTATGCCCACGGGCGGGCGAGCCCCGCGAGCAGTCGAGACTTCCGGCGTCTCCGCTTAGCGGGGCTAGAGCGTCAGAACCGCGGGACTCCGGTCTCACGCGCCAAGCGGGTTGGAAGGGCCGGTAGGAGCGGGAGGAGGTTTCCTGGGCCCTGGGTCTGAGCGTCTGAGAGTCTCAGACTCATCCCACGAGGTGGTTTCGCCTCCTTATATCCCCGTGTTTGGTTTGGTTTGGTTTGGTTTTTGCATCCAAGTACCCCAGTTGTTTGCTGCTAGGACATTTAAACTCCCTGCGCTTCACCTGGCCTCCACCGAGAAGCCCCGGGCCGTCTTGTTGTCGGGAAAACCGCGAATTAAAACTAACAGACACTTAGGCTGACAATATAGAGGAAGGAACCTTTCTTTAATTGCCTGTGAGAACTCAGGTGCCTCAAGGCATAAAATGCTGAGTTCCGAGGAACAGTTCTTTCCTAACTCTTTTATACTTTCTTCAGCTCAGTATCAGCTGCATAGAGTTACAACAAAGAGTACAAGAGTTAATGATTGTATTTCTCAAGAAACCAGGGTGCTGGCGTTTGTTACATTGTTTGTTGGGTGCTGGCGTTTGTTACATTGTTTGTTTCCCGAGGTAATTTTAGCGCAGTGTAAAGTTTGTTCTGGTCTTTAGAGGAGTTCCGCAGCTGCCTGCTGCTTTCTTAGGATCATTAAGTATGAGATTTATTTCTCCTTTCTCAATCTGAACCCTACTACGGCGCTGAAACGCATTCAGCTCCGTCCGACTGAGAAATTCAGCAACATTAAATTTTATTTTATTCGTCAAACTAAATGCCTACTCTGCACCAAGGAATACAGGAGGAAGGAAAAACTAATACAGGAACCTGTTCTCATGGAGTTTAGAAATCAGATGGATAACAAAAGCATAATTTCTTATGAGGATGTGAAGCACTTAGAATAGTATTGGGCACGTTGTGTGTGCTTAGTAAATGTTAGCTGTTGTTATTTTTGTCTCATTTCATTGTTGTCACCAGTATTACCGTCCTCATTTACTTTTTTAATGTCAAATTTGAAGTCCAAGTACCTTTTCCTCCACGAAGCATTTAAGTCCAAGACTAATTAGCGTTAGTCTTCAAACTCCATTACACATCTCTAGCACGAAAAAAATAGATTATTTACACGAATTATATGTGATGTTAATAACTACTTATGCTATAAAATTTTCATAAGATATAGAACTTTTAAAAGGTAATGTAGGCTTAGGGTAGTAGCTCCTGCCTGAAACCCAACACTTTGGTTTTGGGTTTTTTTGTTTGTTTGTTTGTTTGTTTGTTTGTTTTGGGGGGGTTGTTTGTTTTGAGACAAAGTCTCCCTTTATTGCCCTGGGTAGAGTGCTGTGGGGTCACACAGCTCACAGCAACCTCCAACTCCTGGGCATAGGCGATTTTCTTGCCTCAGACTCCGGAGTAGGTGGGACCACAGGCACCCGCCACAATTCCCAGGCATTTTTTTGTAGTAGGGCGGGGCTTGAACCCACCACCCTCGGTATATGGAGCCGGCACCCTACCCACTGAGCCACAGGCGTCGCCCCAAACCCAGCACTTCGGAAGGTCAATGCAGGAGCATCATTTGAGCCCAGGTGTTGGGGACTAGCCTGGGCAATATAGGGAGACCCCAGACCTACAAAAAACCTTTTTTTAATACCCAGGCATGCTGTGAAGAATCTGTGGTTCTAGCTACTTGGAAGGCTGAGGCCATAGGATCACTTGAGCCCAGAGTTTGAGGTTTCCGTGAGCTATCATCATGCCACTGTGCTCCAGCCTGGGCAACAGAGTTGAGACCTTGTCTGTAAAAATAAAGAAAGAAAAAAGTTTAAAGGTGAGGTTAAAAAATTTTTTTTCTATTATTTTCTTCCTACACAATTGGTTACCAGACATCATTTTGGAGTCTACTGGCTAAATGAACACATTAGCAAAGCAGTCTAATGTTAAATTCTGAGTTCTGAGAATTTTTCTTTTCCAAAGAATTAATAGAAACTACTCAGATTTTTGAGGTGTTTGGACTGTAAGGACTGTTGCCTAGGCCAAAGCGCAGTGGCGTAATCATAGCTCACTGCAGCCTCCAGCTCCTGGGTTCAAATCAAGCAATCCTCCTGCTTCAGCCTCTTGAGTCTCCGAGATTACAGGTGAACACCACACACCCTGCTAACTTTGTTTTTTTTAAGTGAATGGGTCTCCTTCTTTTGCCCAGACTGCTCTTGAACTCCTGGCCTCAAGCAACCCTCCAACCTGATATTTCACAGAATAAATCAACTAATAAAAAGCTTAGGAGGTTTTGTATAAAGTGCATTTCATACAATGTTCATGAAAACAAATCCTAGGTCAATTATCCCTAGTTCCATAGTTTGTCAGTAAGAACAGTAAGAATACATTAAATAGTCTTTTTTTTTTTTTTTTTTCTGGAAACAGGGCTCTCTGTGGCCTGGGTAGGCCATCATAGCTCACTACAACCACAAACTCCTGGGCTCAAGTGAACCTCCTGCCTCAGCCTCACAAATAGCTGGGACTACAACTACAGATGAGTGCCACCAGGACGGGCTAATTTTTCTGGCTGTGTAAAGAGGGGTCTCACTCTTGTTCAAACTGGTCTGGAATTCTTTAGCTCAAGCAATCCTCCTCCTGCCTTGTACTCCCAGACTCCTATGATTACAGGTGTGAGTCAGTGCACCCAGCCAATTATCTATCCTCATAAGGATATGTTGTGATGTTTTGACACAGGCACCCCAGGTGAATTAATCAAATCAGGGTAATTAGGGTGTCTTCCACCTAAGGTATTTATCATTTCTTTGTGTTAGGAACATTCCAATTCTACTTTTTTAGTTATTTTAAAGTATACCCTAACTTATTGTTGAAATATATTAATAGTTCATTCTATCTAACTATCTTGTGGAAATCCAGTCTGTAGTGTAGTTTAGGCCAGGCATTTCTGGAGAGCTTGTTGGCCAGAGTTCAAGTTCCTCAAACATCTCAAGGTTAGCAATAGCCTGGTGGTTTACACAGGATGTCTGGCACTTGGCAGGCTCAGGGCTAGGATTGTGGGGGTCCTGTTGACCACAGTCCAAGAACCCATGCCCTCCTTTTTCCTAGGCTGCAGATAGATGGCCCTAATGTTACCTGGTGGCTGAGAACAAAATGCCTCAAAATCAAAGATTACTATCACCTGAGTCCTGGCCAGGCATAGCTAGAAGTCACTGAAGTGAGTTAGGCAAGTTTATCCCCAGTTTGTAAAGTATAAGTTGTAATCACATGTTGTGCCTGAATGATTTTCCCTTCCTTTGTTTACCTTCTTCTGATTGTTAAGGATTACTTAAGGCACCCAACTTGGTTTGAATAACTCATACTAAGTTTATGCATTATGCTGTCAACTTGATTAGATTTTTTATTGAATAAAGAGACCTGTGGGAGAATGTCCCAGGGCTACACTTGCTAGGAGCACTTGAGATGATGCTGTTTAGTGTGTGCCTCTCACAGTCCCATCAGTTATTTCCCCTGAGATAACTGACTGAATTTTTTTTTCTCGTCAACTGCCCTCAATGCAGATCCCAGCAAAGGTTGTGGGGACCCCACACCATCTAACTATATATTTGCACCCCTTAACCACCCCCACTACATCCCCCCTCTCCTTTTCCCAGCCTCTAGTAGCCATAATTACTCTATCTCCATGAGATCAATTGTTTTTAATATTTAGCTTCCACTTATGAGTGAGAACATACAAGATTTGTCTTTCTGTCCCTGGTTATTTCACTTAATTTAATGTTCTCCAGTTCCATCCCTGTTGTTTACAGAAGGAAGGATTTCATTCTTGACTATACATTCATTGACTATACAGTATTCCATTCTGTATATGTACCACAGTTTCTTTACTTAGTCATCCATTGATGGACACTTAGGTTCATTCTGAATCTTGGCTATAGTGGTGGATGCTGTAATAAACATGGCACTGCAGATATCTTTTCAATACACTAAATTCTCCTCCCTTGGATATATACCCAGCAAAGGGTATATGGATTGTATGGTAGTTCTATTTTTAGTTTTTTGAGGAACCTCCATAGTGGTTGTACTAATTTACATTCCCACCAACAGTACCCTCACCAACATTCATTATTGCCTTTCTGATAAAAGCCATTTTAACTGATTGAGATAACTCATTGTAGTTTTGATTTGCATTCTCTGATGACTATAGAGGTTGAGCATTTTTTCATATACCTGTTGGCCATTTATGTGTCTTCAGAAATGTCTATTCAGATCCTTTGCCCATTTTTTAATCAGATTATTTGATTTTTTTTCCTACTGAGTTTTTAAGAGATCTTTATGTAGTCTAGTTATTACTCCTTTGTCAGCATGCAGGGCCTGGAAGATCACTCAAAAAATAGCCTTAGAGGCTGGGCGCCTGTGGCTCAAGTGGCTAAGGCGCCAGCCACATACACCTGAGCTGCCAGGTTCGAATCCAGCCCGGGCCCACCAAACAACAATGATGGCTGCAACCAGAAAATAGCCGGGCATGTGGCGAAGCCTGTAGTCCCAGCTACTTGGGAGGCAGAGGCAAGAGAATCGCTTGAGCCCAGGAGTTGGAGGTTGCTGTGAGCTGTGATGCTACAGCACTCTACCCAGGGTGACAGCTTGAGGCTCTGTCTCAAAAAAAAAAAAAAAAAAATAGCCTTAGCCTTAGGTTTCACAACAGTGATGTTATCTATAGGAACAGTTAAGAAAGCTAAGAGTCTTTATCACCATCAGTTATGTGACTACTGAGTAGTAAGCAAGTACAGCTCAACAAGCTAGGGAACAATGGCTAGTTATACACACACACACACACACACACACACACACACATACACATGTGCACGCATACAGTCTGACAATTAAGTTCATGATCTTGCACTGCGCACTTAATATTGGCAGGACTGTACAAACAACTTGGTAACATTTCCTAATCTTACTACATCAGTGTGTCACAGCTGCATTTATGTCAACACGTGGCAGTGTCTTACTAAGTCCAGTCATTATAGTTGTTGCATGTTGTTGTGTACCATCTCAAAAATATTAGAGCTTGAATTAGATCATCAAACAAACATTAAATTTCTTATTAAATTTGGCAAGAGCAGAAGTGAAATTATGGACATGTTAGTCCAAGTTTATGGGATAATGCCACGAGGAAAATCCAGTGTACAAATGGATTAAACTCTTTTTTCAGGGGAGAGAAAGTGTCACTGATGAAGAGAGGTTGGTGCAGCCAGTAACAAACAGAACTAAAGAAAACATTGTAAACATTCATGGAATTGTGCCTCAAAATTGTTTGCTGACTGTGAGAAGCATAGCAGACCAAGTAAACATCGATAGAGAAACAGGAAAATCTTAACTGAAAATCTTGGCATGAGAAAATGTGGCTCCTGCATCATGACAGTGCACCAGCTCACACAGCACTGTCTGCGAAGGAGGTTTAGCCAGTAAGCAAATAACTGTATTGGAACACCCTCCCTATTCACCTGATCTGGCCCCCCAGTGGCTTTTTTTCTTTCTCAAAGATAAAGGAAATACTGAAAGGGAGACATTTTGATGACATTCAGGACATCAAGGGTAATACAACAACAACTTTGATAACTATTCCAGAAAAAGAATTCCAGAATTTCTTTGAAGGGGGGACTAGGCACTTGTGTCAGTTCACAGCTTCCCAAGGGGAATACTTTGAAGGTGACTGTAGTGATATTCAGCAATGAGGTATGTAGCACTTTTTCTAGGATGAGTTCATGAACTTAGTTGTCAGATCTCATATATTTTCACTATCACATTTCCCACTTTGTGACCCTTTATTATATTTATGAAGGGTGGTTTCACTTGGAAGAAGGAAATAGTACTCCGTGAGTTTCCCATTTTTATGGGTTTTATTCTTGAGAATAGACCCCAACTGTTAATCTTCCAGGTTTGAAAAACAGGAAGGCAGAGTTTGGGATATGAGAAGTAGGGGAGAATACAAAAAAAGAAAATCCCCCCAAAAGAGAGCAATCAGAGGGAGGGAAGACCAAATTCATTATATAAACTGCCCATATTGCTGACTGACACCTGCAGGCATTGAATAGCCATCTGAGATTCAAAAACTAAAGAGATATATCTGCAGCTACCCACCATAGCTGAGACTGACAGAGAAAAAAATTCTATCATTAGAGTGGGAGGTTTCAACAAAAAAAAAGAGAAAAAATTCTATCATTAGAGTGGGAGGTTTCAACACTGTTAGCACTAGCAGAAGCACTAGATAAAAATTTACTAAAAACTTAGGTTGGGCATAGTGCCTCAGGCCTGTAATCCTAGCACTCTGGGAGGACAAGGTGGGAAGATAGCTTGAACTCAGGGGCCTAAGCAAGAGCAAGACCTCATCTTTACTAAAATAGAAAATTAGCAAGGGTTTGTGGCATGCGCCTGTAGTCCCAGCCACTCAGGAGGTTGAGGCAGGAGGATTGCTTGAACCTAAGGGTTTGAAGTTGTTGTGAATTAGGCTGAGGTCACAGCACTCTAGCCTAGACAACAGAGTGAGACTCTGTCTCAAAAAAAAAAACTCAGTGGCTAGGGCGCCAGCCACATATACTGGGGCAGGCAGGTTCAAACCCTACAGTTCGAACAACAAATAGCTCTGGGCATTGTGGTGGGTGCCTATAGGCCCAGCTGCTTGGGAGGTTGAGGCAAGAGAATTGCTTAAGCCCAAGAGTTTGAGGTTGCCATGAGCTGTGACACCACAGCACTCTACCAAGGGTGACGTATTAAGACCCTATATCAAAAATAAAAATAAAAACAAAATAGACATTCACCTAACTTTTCTGTATATACTGTATTTCAGGATAACCAAGTAGCTAATGAGGGGGCCAGGAACAGTGGCTCACTCCATAATTTTAGCACTCTGGGAGACTGAGGCAGGTGGATTGCTTGAACTCAGGAGTTCAAGACCAGCTTGAGCAAGAGTGAGACCCTATTTCTACTAAAAAATAGAAAAATTAGCCAGGCATTGTGGCTGCCTCATTATAATCTAGTGGGGGTCATGATTTAGGAGTCAGCAAACTATGGTCAAGCCAAACTTAGCCCACTGCCTGTTTTTGTAAATGAAGATTTACTGAGACACAACCATGCCCATTTGTTTATGTATCATCTGTGAATGCTCCCCCCCAAGCAGAAAAGAGCAGCTGTGACAGATCTGGTATGTCCCATAAAGCTGAAAATATCTACCATTTGGCCTTTAGGGAAGTAAATGTGCCAGCCCACGTTCTAGGATGTTGCTTTCTTCCATATAGTTAAAAGAGCATGCCACCATGTCTACTGGATCTACATTCTAGCCAGAAGGGAAGGAAAAATGAGCACTCTTACCTTCTAAGAAAATGAGTTAAAAATTGTACAACATGCTTCCAATTAGAATTTAATCTCACGGGAGGCTAAGTAATGTGAATTAATCTGACTGATATGTGCCTAGCTAAAATTTGGGGGAACCATAAGCAGGAGAATAAATATTGGGGTTGATTAGCAGTTTCTACCACGGTATATCCTACTGGGCAACCAACTGTGAATTACTGGGTTGACATCCACTCCAAACACTTAAAGGAAAAAAAAAGTGCACAAAGTCCAGTTTTCCAATGCCAAAAAGGAGATGGCTTAAATAAAACTTAAAACTTAAGTTTGGCAAGATAAAGATTAAGGCTAAAAGTTAAATGAATACAGTCGTGAAAGCTGTGAAGAAGTTAATGCACATCTCAATGTCCTGGAACTGAAGGGCGACCTTGAAACTTGAAGGAGGTGCCACCTGAGCTGGAACAGTGGGTGGGAGGCCTGGGCTGATAATGGTCCTGACGAAGCACATTGCCAGGCAGTGGGAAGAGCAGAAATGGGCCACCGAGAGATTTGCCAAGTTCTGGTTTGGCAGATTGGCCATGAATTTGAAAGAAGAGAGAAGAGCAGACTTGGCAGGAATGCCAGAAGCATTTACCCTGATGAAGTCAGCATTCTCATTACAGCCAAAAGGGAAGCCCAACTTGGGGTTTGGGGTGAAAGACTCTGCAGGGAGGCCGCTGATGCTTATTACTTACCAAGCATTACCCTTGGAGCTGGTGTGTGAATATGTAGTGTTTTCAGCTACTCAGAATCCATTTCTCTTGCTCTTGTTACGTTCCAGTTTCTCTCAAGAGAACTCCCTCTTCCTACCAGTTCACATTGTGTGGAGCATTGGGCTTGCTCCCTCCAAATCAAATCACTCTTTCCTCTGGGATAGTGACTAACCCAGAGAGAGTAATGTAGCCTAGTCAGAATCAAGGAGATGCAATAAAACATTTTATGGGGCTCTGAGAGTAAAGCAGGTGCCCTTTGACACTGGTCTTGAATTTAGGATATGAACAAATACCTGTCATGCCCATCTTGTTGAAGAGATTCTGTCCAATAATTGAGCCAACAGGAGTAATTGAGAGGCACAAACAGAGAAGCAGGTTCTGGGACGTTACTTGTAAGATGGAGTCCAACTACGCCTAGAGCCAATTCTACCTTTACAATTTTGTTATTGTTACAAGTCAACACATGCTCTTTTTCTTTAAGCCATAGTAGATGGAATTTTCTCCCATGTTCAACAGAAAAAAATCTAATACTGTTAGATCCTTTAAGTAAATTGTATCATTTAATTTCACAACACCTGTGTGTCACAGGTATTATTCCCAATTTATACAAAAGAGGTAGCTGAAAAAAAGATTTAGTACCTTGCACAATATGTACAGTTCCTTGAACCAACTTTTTTTTTTTTTTTTTTTAACTTTTTTTTTCTTTCCATTGTTTTAGTAGAGGCAGGGTCTCACTCTTGCTTAGATTGGTCTCAAACCTGTGGGCTCAGGGCAATCCACCCACCTTGGCCTCCCAGAGTGCGAGGATTACAGGTGTTAGGCACCAAGCCTGGCAGCCTTGAACCAACTTTCAGACTCACATCTAGTTGTAAAAGCTCCACAACACAATAGAGGCCCCCTTCGTCAGGTACCCTGAGTACAGATGATCAGTTAACAAAACTCTTTAAAATGAGACACACATACCTCACATATGTTTACTTAAAACACATAAATGTAGGCGGCGCCTATGGCTCAAAGGAGTAGGGCGCAGGCCCCATATACTGGAGTTGGCGGGTTCAAATCCAGCCCCACCCAAAAACTGCAAAAAAAAAAAAAAAAAAAAAAAAACACATAAAGGTGTATTTGTGTGCCAATCTGTGCCATAGACGACGATTACAGTTTCATATTATTCCTGCATAATCCATACCAGGCAGGACTATGTGATATTCCTCTCTAAGAGTCCCACACACAGCCTTGGAGGCGGAGCTGGTTTACCAGATGGGGATGTGTGTCTGGAGGTGTGAAGTCACTCTGTACCTGAGGGACACCTGGGTGACAGGAGTGTCCTGTCTTTTCTCTCACCCCTGGGATGTCTCTTAAAGAACTGGAAGACTCTTGGAGTCTTGGAGTTCACAGAATGCTGTAGAGCTGGTCTGTCCACTTTTCCTCTGGTGATTGATTTCTTTTAGAAAATTGTAGGTTAGTGGTTCCTGGCTGACCCCCTATACCAAAATCTAGGCATACTCAAGTCCTGCAGTGGGCTCTATGGAATCTTTTATTGAAAATTGTAGGTTAGTGGTTTCTCTGTTTTACTATAAAGACCAATCATCTTTGAATCCATCTTTTGGATTCAACAGCCTCCAAAAGTCTAAATTAATTTTCTTTTGTAACAGAGCTTGACCTCAATATCAGTTACAAGATGGGGAAGTCGGGCCCGTAGATGGGAGTTTAAATTATAACACCATTTCACAGCTAGACGTCATTTGTAGAAATGAGGGGAAATGGTCAGAGGTTCACTATGTGCAAGCTTTATGTACTTCAGAGATAATTCTCAATATTATGAGTGAGTCCTGTGTAGAAAAATGTCAACTGGCAAGGAAGGGACTGGAGGGGAAACAGGCTGGCAAAAAAACACCAAATTTGGTGGCAGCTGTGGCTCAACAGGGTAGGGCGCCAGAGGTGGTGGGTTCAAACCCAGCCCTGGCCAAAAATAAATAAAATAAATAAATAAATAAATAAATAAAAATTAAATAAATAAATAAATAAATAAACCTAAGTGAGGAATTATTTAAAAAAAAAAAAAAAAAAAAACACCAAATTTTCCCCTCGGGTCATTTTCTAGCACCGTCTGTGTATACTCTGGAAGGGAAAATCCCATTGGATGAAGAGTAAGAGGAACCAAAAATGAAAGACTCCCTGCCAGCTTATAATTCAGGAGAGGCTACAGTCTCACCCTCCATTTTCCCTGATTGGTTTCAGGTGTCTACCCTAGTCGTCTTCCTCTTCAGGCGTCCTCAAACTTTTTAACAGGGGGCCAGTTCACTGTCCCTCAGACCATTGGAGGGCCGGACAGTGCCTATGGCTCAAAGGAGTAGGGCACTGACCCCATATGCCGGAGGTGGTGGGTTCAAAACCAGCCCTGGCCAAAACTACAAAAAAAAAAAAAAAAAAAAAAAATCTATGAACAAATTGCCATGCACGCTGCACATATTTTATTTTGAAGTAAAAAAACAAAACGGAAACAAATACAATCACATTGCCTCATGTGGCCCGTGGGCCGCAGTTTGAGGACCCCTGTATGAATTTGCCTCATAACAGATAGCAGGTTATAAAGGGGGATGCTCCCTTCAGCATGGCAGACTTTAAAACATGTAAAGAGAACATAGGGAATTTTTCAGTGGATCCTCAGAAGTTTATACAGGAGTCTCAGCATTTGGCTAATATTTTTTATTTGACTTTGAAGGATCTGATGAGATTACTGTCTTATTGTTGTGCTGTGGATGACAAGCAGCATATCTGCTGTACAACATAGGACAGATAGACAACATACTACTAATCATAATTTAGCTGGTGAGGCAAATGCAGTTCCTACCCAAGATCTTGAGTGGAACTGTCAACCTAGGCAAGCAAGAGAGGCTGACAGAGCAGCTATGAATGACATGCAGACCTGCCTTATAGAAGGCATGTGAGAAATACAAATAAAGTCAATAAACTTTTCTAGGTTAGCTGACCTGACACAACATAAAAATGAAAATCCAGCCTCCATTAGGGGAAGACTAGTGGAAGCAGTCCAGAAGTATACTAACTTGGGCCCTGAATCAGCAGAAGGGAGAATTGTGCTTAATACTTATTTCATTAGTCAATTGACCACTGGTATCTGCAGGAAACTTCGGTATAAGACGTTAGGATCCCAAAGTGACTCAAACGAGCTACTGAACTTTGCCACTTCAGTGTTCCAACAGCCACGATCTGGAGGAGGCAAGTAAAGAATGCCAAAATGTAAATGGTTAGAAGCTGTTATTGCAGCCAATTCCTGTGGTCCGGTATGAAACAAGCAAGGGAGACAACTGTCCTCTGGTAGCCATGTGAAGTCCAGCCAAATGTGTTTCAACTGTGGCAAACCAGGACATCTGAAGACGGAGTATCGCCAGAAGAGGCCTAACATCGATGGGAAAGGAGGTAGGGTATTACCCTGCCCCACCTACTTCCACTGTGGTGCCCCAGAACACCAGATCCATGACTGTCCCAAGAAAGCAGCCATGGAGATGATGGCAAACCAATTATCTTAAGATTGACAGGGCCCCAGGCTTTTCAGGAAAAGGCTGTGAATCCCAGTGGATATCTCCAGTAAGTCTGTCACATTGGACTCAAGAGCAGCTTTTGCAGTTTCGAAAGCTCTTGACAGGCCAGGCACAGTGGCTCACGCCTGTAATCCCAGCACTTGGGAGGCCAAAACAGGTGGATTGCCTGAGCTCACAGGTTCAAGACTAGCCAGAGCCCAAACGAGACTCTGTCTCTAAAAAAAAAACAGCTGGGCATTGTGGCGGTACCTGTAGTCCCAGCTACTCAGGAGGCTGAGGCAAAAGGATCACTTGAGCCCAAGAGTTTGAGGTTGCTGTGAGCTATGACGCCATGGCACTCTACCCAGAGTGACCAAGTGAGACTCTGTCTCAAAAGAAAAAGAAAAAGAAATAAAAGCTCTTGGCAGTTACCTGTCCTCTCCTCTGGCGTTGTTGTTAGCACTGAAGGGCAATGCATTCGCAGGTATTTAACTTCCCCTTTGCTTTGTAGTTAGGACACTGGGCATTCCACCCAATTAAGGTGAACTGTGCTCCCCCAGGAATTCCAAGGCAGTTCTGGAATTTTGGGGAATGCTCTGAGTAAACTTTTCAGAGAGCTAAACTCGGCTCCTCTGAGTGCCCCTATTAGTAAGTCATCTACTTGTATTATACATAAGTACTTAATATATAAGTACTTAGTAATCTGTAGCCTCTCATATAAATCTTCATAGAGGATACTAGACAACTATTAAATTTCCTTGAGGAGGGAGGATTTACAGTGTCAAGGGAAAAGCTCAGTTGTGCAAACCAGAAGTTACAAACTTGAGCTTTATTCTTTCTGTTTGTGGGAGGAGGCTCTCAAATTAGAGAGTCGAGGCAATTTGTTCCCTCATTAGCCCCTCTACAAAAAATAACTCAGGAAGTTTTATAGGGTACTTACTATAGGATTCCTTTGTGTGGAAAGTTTTTTAAGTCTTTATATGAAGCTTTAACAGGGGAAATTGTGGAAGGACAGACAGGTTAGGGAACAAGAAAAAGCCTTCCAAACCTTAAACAGGCTCTTTTAAATGGACCTGCTTTGAGAGTCTCTGATTTAAAGAAACCTTTCTGTCTCCTTTTCATTGGGCCTACAATTATGATTTTTTTTTTTTTTTTTTTTTTAAATAGAGTCTCACTTTGTCACCCTCGCCATGGCATCATAGCTCACAACAACTTCAAACTCTCAGGCTCAAAGTGATCCCCCTGCCTCAGTCTCCCTGGCAGGTGGGATGACAGGTGCCCACCACAGTGCCCGGCTAGTTTTGGAGATGGAGTTTCATTCTTGTGCAGGCTGGTCTTGAACTCCTGAGCTCAGGTGATCCACCTGCCTTGGCCTCCTAGAGTGCTAAGATTACAGGTGTGAGATACCTCTCTCAGCCTCTAAAGACCTCTATCTCCAAATATTTCTCAATATACAGATCCTGCATGTTCAACCTCATTAAGTTTATATCTCCCAGGCTCCAGAAGTTTCACATTAAAATGATGGTGATACAAAGATTCTAGCAAATACTGATGGAACTTATTAACCAAGTGACCAGAAACTTCCAGCCCCCTTGAAAGCCCTTTAGAATAGGGAACCTTAGAAGGGCTCCTAATAGCTAGGCCAACATCCCTTTTTGACAGCAAGAAGTAGCTAAGAAGAGTCATCATCCATTTTCCCTTCAAGATTTCTGGACCACATCTCCTTGGGAGGAATGAGAAGGAACACTAAAAATAAGACTTCAAGAGGAATGGGAGAAAAATCTGGCCTTTTGAACCAGGAAGTCCGGAGGACCCTAAGAATGTGGACATGAAGTAACCGAGGTAACCAATAACAAATAGAAAGAGACAATGGTGATCAATAGTAAAGGACATGACTGCTTAGAAAAGGGCAACGCACAGAGAAGCCAAGGGAAGACTTGCAGCGAACTTCAAACAGAGATTATGCTACCACAGACCTTGGCATCTCTCAGCTCTGCTCCTTCATAAGAGGGACCCACTTCCAACTTTCCAACTCTCTTTGGAAATGCTCTAAACATTCTCTTTGTTCTTCCTAAATAAAATTTCTCTTTGTTATCCTGAAAATAATTAATTAATTAATCATAGGTTCATATATTTACTTAAAATTACATAATTATAGTGGCAGCGCCTGTGGCTCAGTGGGTAGGGCACCGGCCCCATATACCTAGGGTGGCGGGTTCAAACCCAACCCCGGCCAAACTGCAACAACAAAATAATAGCCGGACGTTGTGGTGGGTGCCTGTAGTACCAGCTACTGGGGAGGCTGAGGCAAGAGAATCACCTAAGCCCAGGAGGTTGCTGTGAGCTGTGTGATGCCATAGCACTCTACAGAGAGTGATAAAGTGAGACTCTGTCTCTACAAAAAAAAGAAAAAAACAAAAAAATTACATAATTACAATAAAAATATAATAGGCATTGACACACATAGACTGTATTGGCTTTGTAGGACTATAATAACAAAGTACCACAAACTGGGTGGCTTAAAACAACACAAATGAATTGCTTGAAGTCTGAAATCAAGGTGTCAGCAGGGTCATGTTCCCTCTAAAACCTGCAGGGGAAGGATCTATCCTTGATCCTTCTTAGCTTCAGATAGTTTGCTGGCAATCTCTGGCGTTTCTTGGCTATTAGATGCATCAATCCAATTCTCTTTGTGTGACAATCTTCTCTCTGTGTCTCTGTATCTAAATGCCGTTTTCATAAGGACAGCAGTCATATTGGATGAGGACCCATCCTAATGACTTCATTTTAAGTTGATTGCCTCTGAAGACCCTATCTCCAGGCTCAGTGCCTGTAGCTCAGCAGGTAGGGAGCCAGCCACATACACTGGAGCTGGCGGGTTGGAACCCAGCCCCGGTCTGCCAAACAACAATGACAACGACAACCAAAAAATAGCCAGGCGTTGTGGCAGGCACCTGTAGTCCCAGCTACTTGGGAGGCTGAGGCAAGAGAGTCGCTTAAGCCCAAGAGTTTGAGGTTGCTGTGAGCTGTGACACTACAGCACTCAACCGAGGGCAACATAATGAGACTCTGTCTTAAAAAAAAAAAAAAATACCCTCTCTCCAAATAAGCTCACATTTAGAGGTACTAAAGGTTAAGACTTCAACATATACTTTTGGGGAAAAATAATTCAACCCATAATAGTCCTACCTACACTCACTCTTAAGTTTACTGTTTAGGTCATGAGGAAAGAAAAAAAGTGAGTATGTGGCCAGACACAGTGGCTCACGCTCCATTATCCTAGCACTCAGAGCTGAGTCAGGAGGTTCCCTTGAGTTCAGAAGTTTAAGACCAGCCTGATCAAGAGCAAGACCTTGTCTCTACTAAAAATATAAAAAAATAGCCAGGTGTTGGGATGGGCACGTGTAGTGCCAGCTACTCAGAAGGCTGAGGCAGGAGGATCATTTGAACCCAGGAGTTTGAGGTTGCTGTGAGCTAAGCTGAGGCCATGGTACCCTTGCCTAGGCAACAAAGCAAGACTCTATCTCAAAAAAAAAAAAAAAAAAAAAAAAAGAGTATGCCATTCTAGAGCTGTATTTGGCAGAGGGAAAATAAAACATGAGACACTAAAGAGTCAATAAAGGAAGCCCACTACAAATTACAGAGGAAGCCAAAAGGGGTGGAGAGATAAATGATGAAATAGATAGATTTTTCTAGAATAACACTTTAGCATTTTTTTATTTTTTTTTTTTTTGAGACAGGATCTGCCCAGGCTAAAATACAATGGCAAGATCATAGCACACTGCAGCCTCAAATTCATGGGCTCAAGCAATCCTCCTCCTGCTTGGCCTTCTGTATAATTAGGACTACCAGCACACACCACCAAACCAGGCTAACTTTTTAAAACAGTTTCTGCAGAGACAAGGTCTTGCTATGATGCCCACACTGGTCTCAAATAGCTAGCCTCAAGCAATCCTCCCACTTCAGCCTCCCAGAGTGTAAGGATTACCGGTATGACCCACCACACCCAACCCAAGTCCTCTCAAATCTTAAAGGAGATCCAGATGTATCTCTGTCAGGGGTGGTGTTTTCCTGCTATAATGGAAAATATGGTAATCTTTCCCCCTCTGTGTTTTCTCCACATTCAAAATATTAGAATAAACGGATATTTTTCTGGTGTCTTCAAGCCTCTCTCACCTGTGTCACATTTGCATTTATTCTCCATTTCTTTCCTGGCTTGTCACTCCTACCTACACATACAGGACCTTACTGAGTGTTCCTTTCCCTGGTGGCATCTCAGAGGGGTTCATACACAGGCAATGCACACTGGGTACTGCACTCTCTTGCTTCCGCCTGGGATGCTTCCAAAACTACACTTGGTTCAAGATATTGATTTCCAGCACTGTCCTTTTAATATGTTTTCTCACTGCCTTGTGCCAGTGCTCACATTATGTGCTTAAGAAATATTTGTAGAATGATAGACTCCATCATACTCTTAGGTGCCAGAGACAGCAAGGCCCACAAAACATTCCCTTTCCCACATTTCCCAGCCTATCCTGCACGTGGATGGCACCATGGGACCAGTTCTACCCAGTGATGTGTAAAGCCTTAAAATTGCACTTATATGTCCTACGTCCTTAGATGAAGGGAGCTGGAGCCTGGAGCCAATATATTTTGATCTGATCTAAAATGATCTGATCATAGGTAGGGCTAAGGCTGCAGGAAGCTTTGTACTGGGAAAGGCATAGGAAGATATAAAACTGAATAGACTAGATATTTCCCAAATCTTTAATCAGTAATGCAGTAATTCTGCATTTCTGATAAAAGACAAGATGTAGGAGTCAGCATCTTTAAATCTTAAAATTGAAAAAGTCTTGATATTTCAATGGAACAAAATGGAGGGGGAAATTGTCTCTCATTAGCAAACTTTCTGCAATAGAACAAAATTAATTAATAAGCAGCTTGTTGATTCTGTGAATAACAGAAATTCTGAAAGGGTTCTGGATACCAAAAGAAAGTAAATAGAACCCAACAGAACAGCTGCTATTACAGCAGCAATTGCAGAGATGTACATAAATGCTATGGTATGAATGTTGGTATGCCCACCAACCCAATTCAAATGCTGGAACCTAAGAACTCAATGTAATATATATATAATTTTTTTTTTTTAGCTTAAACTATAAGGCCTTTATAATCACAAACAGAGCAATAAGAGGCAAGTATTTTCTCAGGCCAGGTAACATGGAGACTGGAAAAATCCATCCCAAGTATTACGGCCAGTAAAGTCCATGAAGAAAGTAACCCTCTGTAAGCTACTAGCACAATATAATTCAAGTCCTCTTGGCTCAAGATGGGTCATGTCCACAATTACACCAGACAGAGGCGGGCACGAAGACCCACAGTAAACTCAAGTGTCTCATGATTCTCTCTATCTGGAGAGATAGAACTGGAGAGAGTACAAAGTCTTGCCTTCTATAAAGATATCAGGGTGACCAAACGGCTAAGAGTTAAGATGGTTTCACCCATAAACATTGACAGTGACATAACTCTAGCAAGAAACCTGAGCAGGTCAGAAAGTGCAACACATTCTCTGGAAGCTTCCCATGTACCTAGCACTCATAAGGTATTTCCCTCCTGTGAATGTTCAGATATCTGAGGTTCAACTTCTGACTGATGAATCTTGTACTGAAAGCATTCGTAAAGCCTGCCAGCAGTGTGAACTTTCTGGTGCCAATTGAGGTAGGAGCTTAAGCTGTAGGCTTTCCCACATTTACTGCACTCATATGGCCTTTCTCCAGTGTGAACTCTGGTGCCGAACAAGGTGGGAGGTTCTTATGAAGTCTTTCCCACATTTGCTGCACACAAAAGCCCTATCACCAGTGCCAACCCTCTGGTGTGCAATAAAGTCAGAACTTTGACTAAAGAATTTCCCACACTCAGTACACTCAAAAGGCTTTGTTTCAGTGTGAATTCTCTGGTGTTTAATAAGCGCGTATTTGTGGCCAAAGGATTTCCCACAATCACCGCAATCGTAAGGATTTTCTCCAGTGTGAATGATCTCATGCTGAACGAGTGTGGATTTGTGTCTGAAGACTTTCCCACAATCATTGCATGTGTAAGGCCTTGCTACATTGTGAACTCTCTGGTGTACAATAAGGTTGGAGTGATGGCTGAAGTATTTCCCACACTCACTGCACTTATAAGGCATTTCTCCAGTGTGAACTCTCTTGTGCTGAGTAAGGTTATCTTTTTGACTGAAGGTTTTTCCACATTCACTGCATTCATAAGGTCTTTCTCCAGTATGGATTCGCTGGTCCTGGACATGTGTGGTTTTGTGGCTGAAAGCTTTCCCATATTCACCACACTCATAAGACTTTTCTCCACTATGGATTCTCTGGTGTTGGACAAGTGTGTCTTTGTGGCTAAACACTTTTCCACACTCACTGCACTTGTAATGCATTTGTCCAAAGTGAAAGTCCTCCCCATTCTCAGTGCTCCTGGATGTCTTCCTCTTTCAATGAGAAGCCTTTTGCTGGTGATCACCCAAACTAGCTGTGAAGTTCATTTGGTCCTTTTCACACATAAAGAGTTTCTCTGAAAGGTGAGGTTCTTCAAAAACTGTGCAGCTCTTCACATATGAGGCCTCACCATCATTCCTTCTTAAGGGTTTCTCTACGCTGTAATGTTGCTGGTGTATGTTTGCACTGAACCAGAGTTGTCTCCCACATGCCCTACATGTGTGAGGTTTCAGTCTGTGGTGTGTTCCATGGTGTTCATCCAGGTGCAAAATATCTTTCAAGTTGGGGCCACATACGTCACAAAAGTGAGGTGTCTGGGTGGATGAACCTGCCTTAGGTTCATGTGACACCCTGGAGATTCTCTGCTCAGGAGGTTCCTCTTCATTCTCCAACCCATGCCAACAACCAAGGCCCATCCAAGCCCCTCCTACTGTGGCTAAAGTCATGCCCTCTTAGTTGAGCACCAGAGTTTTCTCCCGTTACAGTTCATCAACCACAGAGATCTGCCCAGGGTCCATCATCTTGGCTGCCACCATTGTAGTCTGGGCCACACCTGGCAGTGAGGGGAGGAACCAGGACCGGACCCAGCCCCCTGGTCCTGGAGGCAGAGGCAGGGATCCTCGTGGGAGGTGCCACCACCCAGCCTCTTTGCAGTGAGGC
Organism: Loris lydekkerianus; assembly: GCA_963574355.1. Lineage (NCBI taxonomy): Eukaryota > Metazoa > Chordata > Mammalia > Primates > Lorisidae > Loris > Loris lydekkerianus. The sequence goes on along the minus strand of CAUYPK010047499.1, from coordinate 70,865 downwards.
CAATAACACCTCCTATATTTCTCTGCCTCCGTCACACTGGCACCACTGCTGCTCTCTCGCTTCCACTCTGACGGTTTCACCTCAGAACTCACTGTAACATTAATAAGAGATGGGGCCTTTGGGGAACTGATTAACTCATTTAATGATTAATCATTAAATGATTAACTCATGAGTGGGATTGGTACCCTTATAAAAATAGGTTGGAGGAGCTGCCTTGCTCCTTGCACCACGTAGGATGCAGTGAGAAAACGCCATCTTTGAAGTAAAAGAGTGCGCCCTCACCAGACACAGAACCTGTCCATACCTTGATCTTGGACTTCCCAAGCCCCAAGAACTATGACCAATAATTTTTGCTGTTTATAAATTACCAAGTCTACGGTATTTTATTATACCAGCCAAAATGGACTGTAACTATACATGATGTTATTTTTTGGACTGGATCTGTCACAGACTCTTGGAGATGACTGTGTTGGACCTTGCTCTAGTAATTCTCCTCCCTGAACAAATACACTGTGACTTCTTCCTCTCCTTTGCACATCTGGCATTCACCTCCACCTTCCTGGACTGGACCCAAGAGCACTCACTGTCTCCTGGGTCATGGCTTGTACCTGATCCATGGGAAACACAAATGTATCCCATGACCTGAACTTCTGTGTCTGCAGGCTGACAGCCAGCCACGACCTGCCTCTTTCAGGTGGGAGGTAAATGACAGTTCAAAGAGTCCCCCACATCTACCAACATACTTTACAGTTCCCCACCTGGTTGTGTGGAAGCCGGGAGGCATGAAGTGAAGAAAACAGGACGCTCAAAGCCGCCCACACATGGGGACAGGGGAAACAGCACAGCAAGAGCTCTGCCAGAGATTTCTTCATCAAATCCCTCTCCTCACTCTTATTCTACTTATGTCCTTGGAGATCTGATCCTAGAATTGCACATCTTGTGTATCCTGTTTGTTTTGGTCACAATCTATACTTTACTCTCCTGTTATACATGGGTGGGGAGAAGAACAAGGAGAAATGAGGCTGGAGTCCTAACACACTTCCCTAGGGTTTAATGCTGTTCGAGTGTGGTTTTCTGTTACTTGTGTCCTAAGGTAGTCTGTTACTGTCCCCCCAACATACCCAAAGTCCTTCAGGTTGGAGAGGGTTACTACTTTGTAGAATGGGAGATTCTTACTCAAAAAAGGAGAGACGGAACATAAAATCAGACTTTAGAAGGATTACAATAAACTAACACATTCATAACACATCATTAAAAGAAAGAGTTGGGGCATCATGTAGGGACCCTCATAGGCTTTCCTGCAGCTCCGCTGGGTATGCTAGTCTGACTCAACAAAGGAACTTCTATGGTTTTTGTCTCACCAGCACTCCTAGGAATAAAACTCAGCATTTCCTTTAGGGAAATCATCCCTTCCCCTTGAGGTTCATTTAAAGACATCACACGTTTAGGCTTGGTGCCCGTAGCACAGTGATTACAGTGCCAGCCACATACATTGAGGGTGGCAGGTTCCAACCCGGCCCAGGTCAGCTAAACAACAATGACAACTGCAACAACAATAACAACAACAACAAAAAAAGCCGGGCATTGTGGCAGACACCTGTAGTCCCAGCTACTTGGGAGGCACGAGAATCGCTTAAGCCCAAGACTTGGAGGTTGCTGTGAGCTGTGATGCCACAGCACTCTACCAAGGGCGACAGAGTGAGACTCTGTCTCCAAAAAAAAAAAAAAAAAAAGTGATCACACATTTAGACCCCAGACTTTGGTTTATGTAACCTCTCTCTGGTGGCAGTTATTTTTTTCAAAAAAGTTGATATCATGGCCCAAGAGGCAGAAGCAGGGGTGAGTGCATGGAAGAGACAGATAATAAACAATAAGCTAAATAAATAAATACAAGAGGTGACAAGTGCTATGGGAAGGAATAGATCAAGAAGAAATAGATGGCCCTTAACAGCAAGGAGGCAGAGTGACTATAGTGAATGAACCAGGGGAAGGTGGTAGTAGATGGGGTTGCGGGGTGAAAGAGGACCAGATTATGTAGGGTTTAGCTTTCACCCTGAGTTAAATGGAAAACCACTGGGAAGATTTTGTGAGGGGTTTGCTCTGGCTGTCATTTAAGGTCCCCCTGGCTGCTGCATGGAGACAGACTGCAGAGAGACGGGGGAGAAGGCCACTGTCGTGACCAGGTGGGAGATGGCCGAGATATGGAGAGAAGTGGTCAGTCTCTGCCTATGCTAGGAAGGTCTAACCAACAGAATTTCCTGAGCCCTAGAGGTGGGGTGGGAGAGAAAGATGAGTCCAGGATAACAGCAAGGTTTTTGGCCTGAACAACCAGAAGCACAGAGTTGCCACTGAGATGATGATTCTGTAGGGAAAGTTGGGGGAAAGATTCGGGCACAGGTTTAGAAATGGTAAGACTGACATGTTTTACATATCCAAGAGGAGATAATTACCTAGGTGGCTGAAAAGTGAAGTATGGACTTCAGGAGACAGGTCCACCTTGGGAGTAAAATTAAAGCCAAGCCTTCTCTCTGCACCCAACAAAACCTCACAGGCTTGTCAGGTCATGGAATAAAGGACGAGAGAAATGCTTATCAACTCCACCAGTCAGGATCTTGCCTTCGGGATCAAAGAAACCTCATTACTCAGCTGAAGGATCTCTCTCCCTGGTTTCTTCCATTTCTCCCGAGCCTCTCCAACTAGCGGCTCCGGATCTCTCCCCATCAGGGTCCCCACAAGGCCTTTCCCAGGTGGATACAAGACCAGGCAGTGCCCAGTAAAGTGCTCATTTCCTAGACACCCAACAGCAGGAAATCGCCCACACTGGCCTCCCAGAATCTTTACTCTTCACGTTTATACAAAGGACAAAAATAAGCTTCGACACGCAGCGGGGCCACTAATCCAAAGTGACCAGGCTGGTTGCACGTGTGGGTGGGGGTTGGAGGAGAGGGAGGCGACGCCCCCCGCGCAGGGCCAGGCACAGGGCGAGGGCCGGGCCGCTTCCACAGGCCGCGGCGCGGGCGCCCGGGGACTCCTCCCCTGCGGCCCGCGAACACCCACCACCCACCCGCCGCCCAGCGGGGTGCGGAGAGCAGGATGGGGCGCGGCTGCAGCCCGACCCCGCGGGTCGCTCACAGCCCCGGGCACCGGCCCAGGACGCAGAGGCCAGGACTCCCCGGTTCTCCTCCTCTCGCCCTCCCCCGTCCTCCCTTCCCCGCTCCCCTCCCCTCTTGCCGAAGGGCCCCCGCCCGGGCCGAGCAGCCAATCGGATCTGGGATCCCGCCCGGGTCGGCAGAGCCGGCGGCGCGCGGAGCTGCGCGAGAGTTGGCGGGCAGCAGGTAAGGCGCGCGGGGGCCGGGGGCGCGCGGCCCTCACACGGCGCGGGGCGGGAGCTCGAATGCCGAAGCCCGCGGGAGGCCCGGAGCCCGCCCGCTGCCCTTCCGCGGCCACCGGAGCCCCGAGCGCAGCCTCGGCCCGGGAGGACGCGGTCGGGAGGCCCCGCGGGCCGGGCATCGCGACGTGCTCTCAGACGAACAAAAGGTTTGACAAATCAATACCATCAAAGCTGTATTGTATTTAAGACTGTGGTTTCCACTTTTGCGTGGACACGAGTGGGCCGCTTCTGCGTACGGGGGCCGGGTAGCCCGGGCGGCCGAGGCGCAGCGGGGCATCCCCAGCGTGGGAACCCGAGCTCGCCCGGACTGGCCCGAAAGCCGCGGGCGGGTCTGCGCCCAGGTGGCTGAGCCCCTCCTCGCCGCGCTTTCCTCTCTGGAAACTGGTTACAGGAGTTAATGTTCTGTGGTCACTCTGTAAATGAAGTGCTCAAAACATGGCTTATGACGTTAAGTCCTGATAAAGGATTTGAGTCATCATACTTACGTTCAGTTTTGGACCCTGATGCTTATTCATTTAACATTATATGATAGAAATTTTCCATCATATACCTCTGTGTGATCCTGGGCACGTTAACTTAACTTTGGGGACCTCAATTTTCTCTTCCGTAAAAGTGGGAATAATCAAGTATTGGTGTACATGGTAGGGTGGTTGTGAAGAGTAAATGACTTAGTAAACATAAATAACTTAACAGCAGAGTTTTCCGCGTGGAAAGAGTTCAATAAACGTGAGCTAGCATCATCATCTACAAAGCAAGGGGTACTATGCTGAAAGGTTTTTTTTCCCATAAATAATGTAATTTTCATAGTATTATTTCCAAGAAGCTATTGAAATTATTGAAATAAAGGTATCGATATATTGCTAGTTTCTCCCCCCCAAAATTGTATTGGTAAATATGCTTGTTCTTTCCTGACATTATACATCTCAGAAAAACACAAAGTCAAGGGGTAGACAGTGTTATGAGGAAGTTTCTATAGCCAGAGAGCTAAAAACATGTAAAAGGCTCTCTAATTATACTTGAACTTTTGGGAGTAATTTTCACTATTTTTCCTAGCATTTCATACTTGTTCTTTATTATTATTACATGGTTAGCATCCGGGTAGATTAAAAAATTTTCCACTTTGAGCCACATCTATTGATTTTCATCTTTGTTCTAATTGTATTTAGTTTTTAGTCCACACTGCTAATCACCCCCATTTTTATAAAAGCGTAAAATCTGATAAAATACTCAAATTGCATGGCCTTCTGTGGCATTTCATTCCCAGTTCTCCCTGGCGTATCCAGGACTCTGATTACATGATCATCGGTATCAGTACTAACAAGTTTCTTTTTGCCACAGAGATTTTAGAAAGAAGCCAATACTTAGCCATGTATTACAGAATTTGAAACAGAAAAGACACTTCATTATTTGGCAGAGAAATGTCCGATTGGCCCTACATTTAAGCTTCACATAGTAATATCAGTTTGGAAACTTTTCCTTTATGGAAAATAAAACCCAACAGAATATAGTGATTTTGTGACAAGGAAGCTGCATTTTTGAGAATGTTCTTTCAATCTTTGGGCAGTGAGCAAATGAGTTCAACTCTGTGAACTGCTCTGCCTTACAGTTAAAAACTAAGGTTGGGCTCCTAGCGACAAGGTTATACATACACAGAGATTTCAAAAGTACTGATACCCTGAATTTTTCCATAAAGGAATTAGGGTAGTTTACCCCAAGAAAGTCACATAGAATAGTAACAAATAAACATAACCAGGAATTGGGAGCAGAGAAAATGTAAGCACAGAAGACAAGTCCAGGGCTAAAAAAGAATAAAGTTTTTCAGTGCTGTCCAATAGAACCTTCTGTGATGGCAGAAATGTGCTGTGTTTAATTAATTTATATTTAAATAGCCACATATGTCTAGTGGTTCTCTTATAGGATGGTAGAGGTCCATACTGTTTTTGTAGTTGAGTCTCAAATTTGTCTCTAGAAAGGTAACCTTGGTTAGTCATGTGATTCTTGTCATTTTAAAGTAAAATGTACTTAGCAACTTCATTCATTTCATCAATTCCCTGTCATTTTTTTTTTTTTTAAGTTTCAGAATATTACAGGGGTATACATGTTTTGGTTACACAGTTTATTTTGTACATTTCTGGTCAAAGTTACAAGTATGCCCTTCACCCAGAATGTATGCATATACCCGTTAGGTGTGAATTAATCCAAACCCTTCTTCCCCTGGCCACCTACTGCATTCCCAGTTAGTTTTTCTCCCCTGTGTGTACATACGTGTTGATTGGCTAGTTCTAATTTAATATTGATCCCCCAAATATTAATGACCTTGAATTAGTATTTTCTATGGACTGGATTATCAGAGTGCCTTGATATATTGTCAACCGGAAGTCTATGCAGTTAAGGCAGTGATTTTCAACCCGTGTGCCATGAAAAGATCTTAGGTATACCTCAAAAATTTCTAAAAGTCATTAGTTAAATTATTTTTGAAAGAAGTTCAAAGCACAGTAAGTATAGTCTTTTTTTTTTTTTTTTACTCTTTTAATTGATCAACATAATTTTAAATGTGCCATGAAAGTTTAACTATAGGTTCAAGTATGCAGGGAGATTAAAAAGGTTGAAATACACTGAGTTCAGGATTGGAGTTAGGGTCAGTATGATGGCTCACACTTGTAATCATAGCACTCTGGGAGGCACAAGTGGGCAGATCTTATGAGCTCAGAAATTGGAAACCATCATGAGTAAGAACAAGATCCCTCTCTACTAAAAATAGAAAAATTATCTAGGTGTTGTTGTGGGTACCTATAGTTCCAGCTACTCTGGAAGCTGAAGCAGGAGGAACATTTGAGCCCAGGAGTTTGAGGTTGCTATGAGCTAGGCTGATGCCACGGCCCTCTAGCTTCACAACAGAGAGAGAGAGACTGTCTCCATCAACAAAAAGAATTGGAGCTAGGAGGGATGGAGTCAATATTGCATCATTCATTTATAACATTCTTATAGAATTTTTTTTTTTTTTTTGGAAGCAGTCTCGCTATGTCGCCCTCAGTAGAGTGCTGTGGGGTCACAGCTCACAGCAACCTCAAACTCTTGGGCTTAAGCAATTCTCTTGCCTCAGCCTCCCAAGTAGTTGGAGCTACAGGCACCCACCACAATGTCTGGCTTGTGGTGGCTATTTTTTTTGGTTGTAGTTGTCATTGGCTATTTTTCGGTTGTAGTTGTCATTGTTGTTTGGCAGGCCCAGGCTGGATTTAAACCTGCCAGCTTAGTATATGCGGCTGGCGCCCTGGTCGCTCAGCCACAGGGGCCGAGCCATTCTTATAGAATTTTAAATAATTATACTAACCTTTATAGAAAATTTTGAAGTATATAGATAAGCAACAAGAAATAAGGAAAATTTCCACCACTCAGTGATATGTTGTCCCATATAGCCATTAAAATTGTAATACTCAAGTCACATTTGACCTCTGTAAGTACTCAAACATGACTTGTATTCATCTTTTGTTATCAGTATATGTTACTAGTACAATGTTAATACAGGTTTTTTCTTTCTTAAAATGTGTATACTTTTTTAGGCACCTCTGTATTTTCTTTGATAGGTCCCAAAATACCCAACTCCCTTCATGGAAGGAAAGTCCACTCTGGGGTCAAGGATCACTTTTATCCTTACCCTTGGACCTTTTAGGCCAGTAGCTGGCCCCACCTGAAGTCACCCTTTCCCTAATCATTCCCCATACTTCTGGCAATGATTGTAGGTATTTGAGAGGGCTGTTCAGGAGGAAAGAGGAGGAAGGTTTATTTTGCACAATGAGTAATCCAGAGTTTCTCCACCTTGACATTTTGGGCCGGATAACTCTTGTGTGTGTTTGGAGCATGGGAGTGGTGTCCTGTGCATTATAGGCTATTTTGTAACATCCCTGGCCTCTACCCAGATGCCAGTGGCACACTCCCCTGCTCCCCCAGTCAGAAATATTGGTAAGCAGCACAGGGCTGATGGAAATTACTAAATTATTGCTGATGTACTCTAAGGAGTTTCAAATCCCAATTTGTATGTCAGGGCCGGGGGTGGGAGGATACTGAAGTCAAAAGAGAGAGGCACACACACAAAAAAAGGGCGGCGCCTGTGGCTCAAAGGAGTAGGCGCTGGCCCCATATGCTGCAGGTTATGGGTTCAAACCCAGCCTCAACCAAAATCTGGAAAAAAAAAAAAAAAAAAGAAAAAGAAAAAAGAAAGAGAGAGAGAGGCACAATGTAAGCTAAGGAAGCTGTTTAATCCTGGTTGTGCTGTTAATTTGCTGTGAGATTTTGATAGGCAAATGTATCAGTTAGGATCCTAACAGGGAAGAACACAAAAAATGAAAGGAAGTTTGGAGGGGACTCTTCGAAGAAACCAACAAATAATGACAAGGCACCGAGGGAAGAGGGGGAGAGCTTCTGTAGTCTGAAGGGGCAGGGAGGGGACCAGAGCCCAGAGGGTGGGGTGGGGTAGGGGGAGGTACAAAGACTGAGCACTGGAGGAGGGGCTACCCCCCTCCATGGCTGCTGTGGCCATCACAGAGTGCAGCCACTTCCAGAGCAACAAACAGCCTGTGGGACCAGGCAGGTGGGACACGGGTACCCTGGGCTCACTCTTTGTCCCTCTTCTGCAGACCCCCTCCACTGGCCAAACCCAAGTGGAAGCTGAAGGGTGAAGGGACACAGTCAGCCAGGCCTCCAAGGGTGAGGGAGGGGGCCACTGAAAACTGCCATCAGCAAGGGAGCCAATGTCTCCAGGCCTCCCCAGAATGAATGAAGGTTTTGAGGCTCTACTTTTTAGAGGATATTGTGAGAATAAAAGGCAATAGATTAAAACTGTGGCTCACGGAGTAGGGCTTGAGCCCAAGAGTTTGAGGTTGCTGTGAGCTATGACAACATGGCCCTCTATCCACATCAACAGAGTGAGTCTCTGTCTCAAAAAAAAAAAAAAAAAAGAAAAGAAAAGAAGGAAGGAAGGCAGGAAAGGAGGGAGGGAGAAAAGGAGGTAGGAAGGAAAGAAAGGAAGGAAGAAAGAAAGGAAAGGAAAGCCAACAGTTGTAATGTTTCTACAAGGATAAAGGGTTTGGGGAATGTGGTTTGGTGGCTAGAGACAAAAACAGGAAGCAGAAGAATTGTTAGGTCAGAGATCGGGTATGTTGAGAATTTTAGTAGATATTGCTGAACTGCTTTCCACCGAGATAATACCCACCTATCATCCCCCAGTAATGTCAGAGATTCTATTTCTCAACACACATTGACCAGCATAGTCTGGCAACCATTTTGGTCTGTCAATCTCATAGGGCATCTTGGTGAAATCTTACTTTAAATTCCATAATCATATAACTGACGTTGAGTATCATTCCACCTGTTGTGAAGAGTTGCCTGATTTCTTTTTCTGGGAATCAGAGAGCATCTTACAGCTGGAACAGACCTTAGAGATGAAGTCCAGACATTCAGCCTACAGATGAGGAATCTGATTGTGGTTGTTTGGACAGTCCAGGACTAACAGAGAACCAAATGTCAGGCCTCTTGTTTATCACAGATACTCTCTGGGTGAGTGTGAGACGGGACCTGTCAAGGCCTCTTGGCTCCCTGGGATTTGACTGTAGAACCAGAAAGTCTGGAAATTACAGGGCAGTGCCACTCGGCTGTGAGGGTAAGTGCTGTTACCTTCCCTGGATTTCAGGTACTTTATCTGTAAAATGGAATTAATAGCAGCTTTTTTTTTTTTTTTTTTTTTTGCCAAAGTTGGCAGGGTTAATGTAAAGTAAGTTGACACAGACAGGCTCACATCTGTTACCTTCCTCCTCATAGTTTTATATTTTGTTATAAGGTTTCCTCACATACAGGCTCCGAGGGAGACTTGAATTAAAGTTCTTGAAATATATAAAGAAAAAGCACAGCAGAGTTTGGGGGGGGCGGGGGGGGGGGCGGGCATCTCTGCAAGACTTCCAGGCAGCCAGGACAGGATGAGCAAGTTGTGTTCTCCGGGAGCTTGTGCTCCAGCCCAGTGCCCGCAGGCCTCCTCCACTTAGTTCTGACTTCCCCTGCCCCCTATGCCTTAATGCTCAGTGACTTAGCCTTCTCAGATGTTTTGTGCATAAAAAGACATCACACCTGTGAGGCGTATGTAATCCTGTAATCCTAGCACTCCAGGAGGTGGAGGAAGAAGGATCCCTTGAACTCAGGAGTTTGAGACCAGCCTGAGCAAGAGAGAAACCCTGCCTCTACTAAAAGTAGATTGTGGTGGGCACCTGTAGTCACAGTTACTTGTGAGGCTGAGGCAAGAGGATCACTTGAACTTGGAGTCTGAGGTTGCAGGGAGCTAGGCTGAGGCCACAGCACTCTAGCCTAAGCAATAGAGTGACAGTCTGTCTCAAAAAAAAAAAAAAAAAGGGTATCACACCTATTCTGATTCCCCAGGATCTGAGAAGAAAGTCTACTTACTTTGTTGCATTCTGTTTTTCAGAGTTTTTCTTCTAGCAAGTTCCCTTCTTCATATTTTTCAGGAGATAAGAAAAGGCTTCTAATTTCAAAAGGAAAGGCAGCGTTTGTGTGCTGGCCAGGTTGCATTCTGAGACCTACTCTCAACTCAGGAAAGAGGAATAAGAAGGGAAAAAAGAGGGGAATTGCTGGGGAAAACGTATCATTTTCACCACAAAGCTCACGGAGTCCCCCAAGGTAGTCTTGGGGTTGCCCAGAGTCAAAGTGGTGGTAGTGGTTGTCGTGGGGTTATTATTATTATTATTATTTTTAGAGACAGAGTCTTATTTTATCGCTCTCGGTAGAGTACTGTGGCATCACAGCTCACAGCAACCTCCAACTCCTGGGCTTAGGTGATATCTTGCCTCAGCCTCCCGAGTAGCTGGGACTACAGGTGCCCACCAGAGCGCCCAGCTATTTTTTGTTGTAGTTTGGCCGGGGCCGGGTTTGAACCCACCACCCTTGGTATATGGGGCCGGCACCCTCCCCACTGAGCCACAGGTGCTGCTCCGTGGGGGTTATTATTTCCCTGTTATTTATGGCTGTCATTCCTGTACTTAACCAAAAAGAGTAAAACCAAATGCAAAACTGGATCCTTCCCTTTGCAGAGGCCTCTGTGAATGAGGAACAGTCACTTGCATTGGCTTCCTGGACAGCCCACCCCAGTGGAGGGGCTGGTGAGGCCGCTTTGTGCTTCTTTCATCGCCCCTCCTGTCCTTTGGCCCTGCGTTGGCTGCCCAGTTACACTAGTTAAAATACAGTGATAATTCTAGCAGCTCTGAAAAATGAATGAAAAGATTGCTCCCTCTGGGCCTCTCTGTTGTGCTCTGAATACTAGTGTTGCTCCACGTGGGGCTCCTGAACATCTACACACAATCTCCTGGATGCCTGCTGAAAATGCAGGCTTGTGGCCTCTTTCCCGACTCTCGATCTCCTGAATCAGAATCTGGAGAAGGAGTCCAGAAATATGCAGGGGTGGGGTTTAGTTTTTTTGTTTGTTTTTAAGAGTCAGGGTCTCACGTTGTTGCCCAGGCTAGAGTCAGTGGTGTCATCAGAGCTCACCATAACCTCAAACTCCTGGGCTCAAGTGATCCTCCTGCCTCAGCCTCCTGAGCAGCTGGGACTATGGCCGTGAGCCGGTATGCCTGGCCAGAAAGGTGCATTTTCAACAAGCAGTCCCAGGAGTACACTGAAGATTGGAACCGCTGTTAAACCAGACTGTCTCCTTGTTTCTTTTGCTTCCCTCTCCTATTTCCCCTCACCTCCATTTTTCCCTCGTTCCTTCTGACTCTAGCTCTCCTGTTTCCTCCCTCCTTCCTTCTTTGTAAGGGTCCAGAGCAGCCTGTTGGACCATTCTTTTTTCTTTTTTTTTTTTTTGTGTGTGTGTGTGTGTGTGTTTTTTTGAGGCAGAGTCTCACTATGTCTCCCTCGGTAGAGTGCTGTGGCATCACAGCTCACAGCAACCTCCAACTCCTGGGCTTAAGGAGATTCTCTTGCCTCAGCCTCCCAAGTAGCTGGGACTACAGGTGCTCGCCACAATGCCGGGCTATTTTTTTGTTACAGTTGTTTAGTTGGCCCCGGGCCGGGTTCAAACCCACCATCCTTGGTGTATGTGGCTGGTGCTGTAACCCCTGTGCTAGAAGCGCTGAGCCAAGGACCATTCTTTTAATATAAGAAATTGAAGTACTCTGAAAACTCAGTTAGGAAGGGATAAAAAGGTGTGCCTTCTTATCACCTTGATGTTCCCCATAGGAGAAAGCCAGGTGAAAGGTTGTCCTCTCCAAGCATCTGCCCTGGGAAGCACATCACTCCCATGAAGGGATCACGTTTGCAGCTACTCCCCAGAGTTGGAGGAGTACCCTTAGGGTTGAAAATGCCCTTCTCTAGAGAAACATTGCTGGTGAGACGTCCCAGCAAAGTCAGCCGCCACCAACCTCAGGGTAGATGCCGACCTGGGCACCCCTGCTGAGGGCACAGGGTGTGAGAGAGTGGGGAAGATGAGATTGGTGAGAGAGGAAGTCGTGGGGGAGGACGGGCACAGGAGGGCATTCACATGGGGCTGGAGCAGGGTCCTGAACCTCTCTCTGCTTTTGTCTTCACAGCCACTGCAGGAAGAGACCAAGATGAATGCAGAGGTGAGTTCTTTACAAAGACCAGCTTGAGTCTTGCAGTGTCCCTCATTTTCCATTTGCAACGAGGGAATGTTTTCCTTTCAGAAAAATCAGAACAGGCTCGGTGCCCATAGCACAGTGGTTACGGTACCAGCCACATATTCCGAGGGTGGCAGGTTCAAACCCGGCCCTAGCCAGCTAAACAACTGCAACAACAACAAAAAAAAATAGCCAGGCGTTGTGGCGGGCACCTGTAGTCCCAGCTACTTGTGAGGCTGAGGCAAGAGAATCACTTAAGCCCAAGAGTTTGAGGTTGCTGTGAGCTGTGACGCTACAGCACTCTACTGAGGGTGACATAGTAAGACTCTGTCTCAAAAAACAAACAAACAAACAAAAACATCAGAACAAAACTTGAAAACACTACTGATGTGCATGTGACTCTGGGTGATACAGGGAGAATAAGGCCCCTCCTAGTTCTTATCTGTGTCTGTCCAGCTTCACTCGAACTTACCCAATACAGCTAATCCTGAAACAACAGTCATGAATTAGGGGTGGCAATGGGGTGTGGAGGGGGGTGGGCCCTTTTTCTTATTTTGGGATACTTAGCTCTGTTTGTCAAGACCTGTCTCCGCATTGTCTCTTTGGTGCTCTCAATTCCAGGTCTTTGATCCAAGGAGATGTCTACTTCATCCCTTTTATCATTATATTATTTATAATGATTATTATAATTATCATTATTATTATTATTTTGCCCCTCAGCCCCCTCCTACATTCACTCCCTCTCAAGTGCAGCTAGACCTTGGGGTTCATCACTGCAACAGCTGCCGTGTCACTGCCCCTAACTCTTTCTCACCTGTGCTGTCCATCCCCAAACCCACAGGTCGCCCAACAGGAACACAGCCCTGTGCTGTTTGCAGCCGCACGTGTCTCAAAACTCCCATGTGGATGCTCAGCGCTGCCTGTCAGTCCCCTGGGTAGCCCCAGGCTGCTGTCTTTCCCAGTGCCAGACAGCCAGCTGCGGGTCCCCTGAGCTCTGCCTCTTCACGGCTCCCGCCGCACTTTCAGCATGAGGATCACTTTTTACTTTACAGAGAAGGTGAAAATTGCATCCAGCTTCTTCCGCCTCAGTTCCTGACTCTATTTTATCTTGTTCTTCTTAAGGATGTTTATCAGTGAGAGGACTCTGGGTTGTAAGGACCAGAAGACCCAACTTAACATGGCTTTTTTTCCTCGCAGTCCAGGTGAAGGCAGTCTTCTGGACAGGTTGGTCTGGTGGCTCAGTGATCTTGTCAAGGATCTGGGAGCTTCTCTCTGTGCTGTTTGTGCAGCTGTTGGCTTCATCTTGGGGCACTTCCCCTGTGGTTTTGGGATGGCCGCCAGCAGCAGTTGGGAACACGACTTTCTCGTTCCCCTTCAGCAGGAGAGAGAAGTGGCTTTCTGCAGCTCTTTTTTTGAAGTCCCCTTCAAATGCCTGCTTCAGTCTTGCCAGAATCAAGTCTGTTTCCCATTTCGGGACCCATTAGTGTGTCTGAGGAGCACGGAATTTTGCTGATTCACTTAAACGAATCAGGCCCCCCCAGAGCATCTGCCCCTCTATCACTGGCTCCACATCTGGGACAAGACATATTTCTGGTGAAGGTGTATCCATCTCCATACTCCCAAACTGTAAAGTCTCCTGTCTGCTCAGATCTTGGGCGGCCTCCTTAGTTATCTCCTTTACCAGATGCATTGTTAAGCTGATTTCTGCTAGCTCTTTTGCGTGGATATTTCACAATACTCTCTTCCAAACAAAATTATACTTACATGTTGTCAAGTGACTGTTATCCTGTATTTCTCATCCCCTTTGAGACAGGCTTCTTAAAAGAGAGATCTGGAGTTAATTTCTCCATTTTCTCTTCTCTGAATCATTCAGAGAACCTGATACAATCTGGCTTCTTTTTCTATGCTATACTGTACTATATACTACGTATAGTATGCTCTATATACTGGGTGTACGTTATAGTATAGAGATTACACAGTATCAGACTGTAGTATATACCATATATTATGTACTGTTTGTGATACAATATGCTATACCTCATACTGAAATTAGTCTTGTCTGGGTCAATGATGATCTATTTATATTTTATAAAAAATTATTTTTGTAACAATGTAAATGCATGTACATAGTACAAAACTCAAGGTACAAAATGACAAACCGTCAAAAGTAAGTCGCCAGGTTGGGTGCATAATCTTAGCACTTTGGGAGGCAAAGTGGGAAGATTGCTTGAGGCCAGGAGTTCAAGACGGCCTGCATAAGTAACATATCAAGACCCTGTCTCTACAAAAAATAGAAAACTTTTCCAGGTGTGGTGGTGTGCACCTGTAGTCTCAGCTAGTCAGGAAGCCGAGAGAGGAGACTCACATGAGCCTACGAGTTCAGGGCTGTAGTGAGCTCTGGTGACAATACTTCACCCTAGCCCAGGCAATAGAGAAACCCTGTCTCTCAAAAAAAAAAAAAAAAAGTCTTCCTACCACATTAGCTTAGCCAGCCCCTGGAGCTGAATTTTGGTATCACTTTCTTGTACCTGTGATATCCTTATGCAAAGGCTTCTGTGGCTTGCTTGAATTCTTTGGGTCTCTTAAGTTTTAAAGAAATAAAAGAAACTTTGCATTAATTAAAAAATTTTTTTTTTTTTTTTTAGAAACGGGCTTTTGCTATGTTACCCAGACCAACCATGCTCAAGCGACCCTCCTGCCCAGGGAGCTTATACAACCCAGCCCACTCACAGTTCCATGAGTCATCAATTACCTCCTCAGTCCTCTAATTTCAGGCTTTTGTCTTTGATGGCTTTTTCCTTGACCTTTCAAGCACATTCCTAGACTTGGGTAACCACCTTCTCCCTTCCTCTTTACATCTAGTCCCACTGTATCTGCCTCTTTACATCTAGTCCCACTGTATCTGCCTGTGCTCTCACTGCACCTCTCCTTGGGAGAACGTTACCAGTGAACTCCGTCCACATGACCCCATTTGCTGGAAACCTTTTCCTTGAAGCATGTGACACTATGACCACACTAATCTTGAAGTATCCCCTCAATGCCCCAAGGTTTCTGCCAGTTTCTCAGGTCACTGCTTTCTCAGATTCTTTCTTAGGCTCCTTTTCTCCCTACTCTTTTTTTGAAACAGTCTCACTCTGTCGCCCTGGGTTAAGTGCCGTGGCTTCATCATAGCTCACAGTACCTCAATCTCTTGAGCAAGGCCATGCTTTTGCCTGTGTCTTCCAAATAGTGGGACTACAGGCGCCTGCCACAATGCCCAGCTAGTTTTTCTGTCTTTAGTAGAGACAGGGTTTTGCTCTTGCACAAGCTGGTCTCAGACGCCTGAACTTAAGGGATCCACCCTCCTCTGTCTCGCAGAGTGCTAGGATTACAGACTTGAGCCACCCGACACCCAGGGTGCTTCTTGCCCTACCGACCGCAGCCTCAGGGTGGGGGCAGAGCTTGTCTACACAGCTTTTATCATCAGTATCTGCTTAGGGAGGTCCCCAAAGGATCTGTTCGCCCACCTTCATTTAGAGGCTCCACAGGGACCCCAGGCTCATGATAACCCAAGCTGGACGTGCTGCTTTTCATCCCGCCCTAAGTCTGCTTTTCCTTGGGTCCCCTGGAAGGGCAGCACAGCTGTCCATTGCCCAGTGGTCTGGGACCCTCACTCCTTTCCCACGCCCCAGCAACCAGTTATCAAATACCAGAAATCCTGTTGTTACCTTGATTTAGTCAATTGCCAAAATGTATGCGACACTGTCGTGTGGCAGACTTGGTTGGATGGCTGTAATGATAAATGATGTAAGTATGGGACCTGTACGCGGAACTTACTGATAAGGGAGATCACAGTGTCCTCCCCTTTCAGGTCTGTCTCTTTCTTACCCCGGCACCCCGTCCTCCCCCACTCCTGTAGTTACTGCCCTTTACCTGCTCTCCCCGGTGGGGCAGTGGGAGGAGGCCTCGGGCACAGGATGGTCTCATCCCCAGTTCAGGACACGCTGTCCTGTGGGTCTGCGCAAAGCCCCTGTCTCGTGTTTATTTGCATTCTTTCCTTTTCTCTCCATACCTGTTCTCTCCCTCCCCAAACCAGCTTTTGTAATGTATTAAGTGTTTTCCTTTTTTATTTATGTATGTTCATGAAAGCATGTGTTTTTTTTCCTTTGGGTGACAGTTAAAACACACAAATGCAGTGGTAGACTTGTGTCACCATAATCAGGACATCAGGACACAGAACCTTAACCCCAAAACACCCCCTTTTGTTGTTCCTTTGTAGTCACAACCTGACCTGTGGCAGCCACTGTGTGATCGACTTTTAGTTTACATCATTGTATTCGGTTACAGTTTATATCTCGTTCTTTCTTAGTTTTTCTGCATTTTTCAAAATACAACATGCCTCAAACGCATATCCATTTAATCCTAACAAAAAGCCAAGGAGCAAAATGACATTATTGCCTCTGTTTCCTAAGTGAGGAACACGAGCGTTGAGTAAATCACTGCAAGTCACTGGGTATTAAGGGGCACGGCAGGGATTTACTTAAGCCCTGATGTTTCTGACCTCGTGGCTGCCTTTGTTCTCATCTGTGTCCAGCTAATCCTGTCTCTCCAGTTAAAATGTCATTTCTGCTGCATGAAACTTTTCTCAGAGCCCTCTCTCTGGAAGTGATTCCCGCCACCTGTGAACTTGCATTGCTCTTTATCTCTTGTTTTGTTCCTTCCATTCTCTGACTTTGTATAAAACTGTCTGTGTGCCTTGGTCATCATACTATCTCCGTGACATGTGGCGTGTGCCTCATACATAATCTATCCACACGAACTGCCCACTGACTAAATGGTAGGATGATCCAGAGACTGTTGAGTTATCTTGTGTGCAATCCAGAGCTTGGGAGGGCAGAGGAAAATGTAGAGGAAGGAAGTCATATGACAGAAATGTTCAAGGAAAACTTGCTGTGACACAGAGCCTGGGTGGAGGGGAGGTGGAGAAAGACTGTCAGCCACAAATCAGACTTTGACCTCTGAGCAGTGAAAACGAGAATGACTCCCGGGGCTTCTGGAACCACTGGCTTTTGCCCAGAAGTTCAGGGGACATCCGGCTCAGTGAGGTGGATGTCTGAAGTTTATCATGGAGCATGAAGGCCCAGGGCAGGGTGAGACAGCCAGGTAGACATGCCTAGTCTACATTTCTTCCTGGGGCTGCAGTTTGGAGGAGAGGATGGCCCACCACTCAGGATGTTGTAGTCTTGGCATAAAAGTGGTTCTGGAAGCCTTAAGAATGAGGGACTCCCCATCTAGGATGATGGAGAAGAGAGATGAGCTTTAGGAAATGTGCACATCTGTGGGGCAGGACGGAGGAGGAAGGGGTGGGGTGTGCAAAGAGAACCTCAGTAGTGTGAGGCCAGAGAAGAAAGGAAGGAGGGAGTTTAAAGAAGCTCCAGTTAAGAGTCACATACACCTGACATCCAGAGCCGTGAGAAGGTCTTGGACGAGCTGTGGTGAAGGCACAAGATTGAAAACTGGATCTCTGTGGGGTCAGGGGACACGAGGAGGTAAGTGGTGATGGAAGTGCAGAGGTGTGAGGTGTCAGGAGTTCTGCGTCAGGGGGCAGCAGAGGACCCCGAGACTGTAGAAGGAGCCCTGGGAGGGAGACAGGAGGCAGCTGCAGGTGCTACCCACCGTGGAGTTCCCGCTTTCTCTGAGTGCCCTTCTGGTATCCACATCTGTTTTCAGTGGTGGCTTATATCTCATATAACTAGGACATTCACATGATTCAAAAAAAATTTTGCAATTCAAAATTTTAAGTGATGAAAAAAGAAAACAAGATTTACTGCGAGAAGTCCTCTTCCCTGCTACCCTGTTTCTCACGCTCCTGGCGAGAACACATCACTGGTTTCTAGACTGTCCTCTCTAAGAGATTCTACACACACGCAACAAATAAGTTTTTCCTTCATCCACTCCCCCTCCTTTTTTTATTTTAACACAAACTGTAACATATAACCCACAGTGTATGTGGGTTATTACAAAAGTTTAGAAATGCACAAAAATCAAAAATGTAAAATCCACTTGGATGGAAACAGAGGAGCCCTCCCAGCAACAACCATAAGCTGAGCAAGTTGAAACTCGCACTGGTGAATCAGGACGCTGTCACTGTGTTTCTAGGAAGTGAAATAATGGCCCATTAACAGTCTGTCTCAAAACTTTCATAGTGACCCATGTGTCTTGGAGAACAATCCCTTTCAATACGTAAAGGACACCCTTGTTCTTTTCTATGGCTTTGTAATTCTCCATGTCATGGGTCCAGCATCACTTACACACCAGCCTGTTATTAATGACACATAGATTCCATCTGTGGTGTAGACTCTACCTCTTTTACGTTTACATGGATGGAGCTGGAACATGTCCTACTTAGTAAAGTATCTCAAGAATGGAAGAAAAAATATCCAGTGTGCTCAGTACTATCATGAAACCAATTTACAGTCACTCACACTTTCATATGAAAACTAGATCACAACTATGGCCCAAGAGGGAGGAGGAAGGGGTGGATAGGAGGGGAGGGAGGAGGGAGGAGGTCAGATCAAGTGAGGGTGAATGGTGGGATCACACCCATGGTGCATAATGCAAGGGTACATATGGATCGGTTAGTCTAGAGTATAAATGTCTTAACACAATAACTAAGTAAACGAGATGAGGTATATATTAACCAGTGTGACCTAAGTGTTCCTAATTCTATATGAAATCAGCACATTGTACCCCATAAATGCATTAGTGTAAAAAAAAAAAAAGATTCCATCTGTTGCTTGTTACCACATATGGAGGCTGCAGTACCCCTAAGTCGCCTCTCCTGTGCATCTCTATAGGCTACAATCTTACAGTTGGATTTACCAGGGGTGAAGGGTGGTTGATTTTTTTTGTTGTTGTTGAGACAGAGTGAAACTCTGTCTCCCCAGGGTTGAGTGTCATGGCTTCACAGCTAATAGCAACCTAAAACTCCTGGGTTCAAGCGATCCTCCTGCCTCAGCCTCCCAAGTAGCTAGAACTATAGGCCCCCACCACAACGCCTGGCTAGTTTTTTTATTTTTAGTAGAGACAGGGTCTCCCTCTTGCTAAGGCTGGTCTTGAACTCCTGAGCTCAAGCAATCTACCCGCTTCTGCCTCCCAGAACGCTAGAATTACAGGCATGAACCATGGAACACAGCCAGGTGTTTGCATTTTAAGTTGTGATAAATATTTCCAGGTTGTTCCCCATAAATTAGGTTTTTCTCTCCCTCCTGCAACATAATGAGTATGGCTATTTTTCCGAGCCAGCTTTTTGATCCTTGAAACAATGGATGAAAAGTACAGCTTGTTCTTCCTCATAACGTGATATCCAGGGCCTCTCCCTTCCCCCCATCCCCCAGAGAAGTAGTCCAGCACTTGCCCCAGGGCTCACACCTTGAGGTTCTCCTACTGTGACTTTACATTTTCTTCTACCCTCTT
This sequence comes from Loris lydekkerianus, assembly GCA_963574355.1. Classification (NCBI taxonomy): domain Eukaryota; kingdom Metazoa; phylum Chordata; class Mammalia; order Primates; family Lorisidae; genus Loris; species Loris lydekkerianus. The sequence continues at coordinate 51,386 of CAUYPK010047499.1, read as the reverse complement.
CATCACAGAAAAAAATTTATTTTCTAAGTTGGCAGAATGTGGTCTCTTAATCTTAACCTTCTGTGGACTCCATTTTCAGGCCTGGAATGCCAAACGCCAGCTTCTCTGAGTACAAGGGTTGAGGCTCACTCTGTGACTGTGATTCCATCCTGGATTAGTTTTTTACTGTGCATTAGGTGTGTCCCTTTTCTGCCATCTCAGAGCTGCTCCTCTTCCTTTGTTCCTAAAATACCACCCCCACATGACTGTATGCAGTGATATATTACCAAAGGTTCAAGATAGCAAAGCACAGCAGAAAACTGAAGATGAACTCTGAGACAGCCAGGTTTCCAGAAGTCCCTTGCTGCCTCCTCCCTGGAGTTTCTCCCAGGCTCCTTTCTTTGCAGACTTCAGCCTCACCTCATAATGTGTACATGCGTTCCTCCCTGCTGTCTTTCTTCATTTCTCTGCCTCCTGCTGGTTCCTACCCCTACAATTTTAGCTGCCACAAGAGAGCAGTTCAGCCATCTCTGTGTTTTGCAGTTTCCTTTCAGAACTTGCCTTGAAGAAGCTTATATAAAAAGTTCTAACAAGTAATTTTCTCAAAAACAAAGGTCTTTCCCTAAAAGGAGCTCAACTAAGATACTGGTGTTTCCCCCCGTCTTGTCCCTATATGTCAATTTCACCATGGGGTAACATTTAAACCAAACCCTAAAGCGGTTCATAATTGAGTCCAACATACTCTGCAAGCCACATTGTGCATAGGTTTATGGATGTCATTAATGAGATGAAAAAGGGCGTTTTGGCTTGGGGCTAGCTGGTTCGGGCCCAGCCCAGCCTGCTAACAACAATGACAACTACAACAAAAAAAATAGTTGGGCATTGTGGCTGGTGCCTATAGTTCCAGCTACATGGCAGGCTGAAGCAAGAGAATTGCTTAAGTCCAAGAGTTTGGGTTGCTGTGATCTGTGACACCACGGCTCTCTACCCAGGGTGATGTAGTGAAACTCTGTCTCAAAAAAAAAAAAAAAAAAAAAAAAAGGTGTTTTGGCTCATTAGATAATGGAGCTGTTGCTTTACCTTGTAGTTTTTTTGAAGCTAGTAGAAGCTCATCCTGGTTGTCTGGAATGTAGTGAAGTGCAGGCCTCAGGAATGCCATTGTTAACCCAATAAGGGAATTGCTCATCTTCTTTTCTTGGTTAAAAGGGAACCAAATAACTAATCAAGGAAATATGTTTTGGCCGTACAGAGTTCTCCAGAGACTGTCTTACTGCTTTTTAGTAATAAGACTGTCAAAAAACTAAAACTAAAAAACTACGGTAGCTCACGTTTTATAATTCCAGCACTCTGAGAGGCCAAGGTGGGTGGATCACCTGAGCTCAGGAGTTTGAGACCAGCCTTAGCAAGTGCAAGAATAGGGGGAAGGAGGAAAGGGAGGGGAGGGAGGGGGGAGGTGAGCGAGGGAGGGGGATTGGTGGGATTACACCTGCGATGCATCTTACAAGGGTATATGTGAAACTTAGTAAATGTGGAATGTAAATGTCTTAGCACAATAACTAAGAAAATGCCAGGAAGGCTGTGTTAAACGGTCTGTGAAACTAGTGTATGGTGCCCCATGATCACATTAATGTACACAGCTATGATTTAATAAAAAATAAATAAATAAATAAATGATGATATCTATGAGGCTAATAAAGCCTCAACCAATGTTATCTCACACTTTAGCAAGACCTACCGACTCATGCTACACCATTAAATGGAATTTGTTAAACAGGCATCTTTTTCTCTCCAAATTGTAAAAAAAAAACCAAAAACCCTCATCAATATACAATTACTGCAATAAAAGAAACTAACAATTAAAAAAAAAAAAAAAAAGATCCTGTCTCTAAAAAATAGGGGCCCATTGTGATGGGCGCGTATAGTAGTCCCAACTACTTCAGGGGCTGAGACAGGAGAATCACTTGAGCCCAGAAGTTTGAGTTTGCTATGAACTGTGACACCACAGCACTCTACCGAGGGCAACAAAGTAAGACTCTCAAAAAAATAAATAAAAAGCTAGACTTGTACCCCAGAAAGGACTGCCCAGGTGAGATTGCCTGAGCTGGCACCACCGCCACTCCTGCTATGCTCTTCCCTGCCACCCAGAAGAGAATCTTAGAACTTCATTTCCCAGAGTTCCTCTTTTATATGTGAAGTCTGCCGGGTAAAGGCACTTCCAGGAGATTCAGAAGGCTGCAGAAAGAGAGACCTCTCCTCATGGGGGAGTTCCAGTTGGTTCTGGTCAGGCTGTGCCAGGGCCGGTGTCTGGTTAAAAGCAGCAGCAGCTGAGCTCTGTGAATGGCTCTTCCAAGCCGCAAGCTGAGATGGGCTACAGGAGCTTCCCAGGCAGCGTGGCCTCCAGGCAAGCTCGAGAGGGTCGCTGGCTTCAGGATTGCAGGGACATGGTCAGTGCGGCTTCTCTGGCTTTAGCTCTCCAGTGGTTGCAAGGGTTATGTGAGCCTCTAATGCCCTGTATTAAAACTCTTTGTACTTACACTACACAGGATGGTTTCTCTTTTCCAGACTGAACCTTAACTGCTGCCCTGTGGGGTTTATAGCAGAAGCCAATTGTATAATAACAGTACAAGGTCAGGGAGACAGGAAATGCAAGTATACTGTTGTCAGGTTCTTATATGTGAAGTGGTGTAAATATTACTTTAAGATAGACTGTGGTAAGTAAAATACATATCTTTAAAAGGCTTAAAATGTATGAGGGAAAATGTACTGCACTAATATTGATCAGTGGAAGTTGGGAATGGATTATTAATATCAGACAAAATAAATTACCAGGCGGGCTGGTCCGAGTGGAGTGGTATTTACAACTAATCACAACCAGAGACAGATTCCTTTGTTCTTCACTCCCACTGCTTCATTTGACTAGTCTAAAAAAAATAAAATAAGTAAATAAATAAATTACCAGGCAAAGACTATTATTAGGAATAAAAATGGTTATTTTAGAATGATAAAGGGGTCAATTCATTAAGAAGACATAACTGCCCTAAACATAAATATACCTAATACATGAGTCAAAACTGACAGAACTGAAAGGAGAAATACACTAATCTACAATTACCTTTGGAGATTTTATTACCTCTCAATAATGATTAGAAGAAGTAGACAGAACATCAGTGAGGATATGGAGGACCTGAGCACTGTCCCCTACCACCCAACAATAGTAGAATACATGCTTTTCTCGGGTGTGCCCAGGACGTTTACCAGGGCAGCCCATATTCTGCATCATAAAACATGTCTCAATAAATTGAAAAGGATTCAGATCATTTAAAGAATGGTCTCTAACTGTAATGGAATTAAATGAGAAATCAGTAATAGGAAAACATCTGGAAAAATCCCCAAATATTTGGAAGAAATCCTGGACCAAGACTAGGGCCGTAGGCACAGAAAGAGGGGCAGAATCCGTGGGAAGTGGCAACTGAGGTGACACATTTCTGTGCTCAGAGACTTCCAAGAAGAACTGGGTTTAAGGGGTATATAGAGATAATTTTTATCGGTCTTGATTATATTGAGTACGTAAAAGTGTAACTTTTTAAAAATTGAGTTTTTGCTATAATGCTATTCACGTAAGGCCTCCAGCAGTGCACTTAACTAATATTTAGGGTACCCTAGCAGAGAGGGAGTAAGGTTTGCTGGAACTCAGAAGGCCATACTGAGGAGTTAGACCATGTGGGTCCCAAGCTGAGTAAGGTGACCAGGCGGGGTTTGTCCATGTTCCTTTGTCTGTCAGCAGCTGTGTCCTCTGAACAACTCCCAACAGCACCACCAGATTTGCACATCCACAGGACAGAAGTACCAGACCCCGAGCTGAGTGTGTCTTAAGACAACGCCTCATCATTGGAGAGGGGTGGGGAAAGTGGGTGGGGGGCACCTTTTCCATGGGCGCTCAGTGAAGCACTTTCAGGACTGTTTTGGTGGAGCTGATTCTCTCCGAGCCCACATTTGGAGCCCTTATTTTGGGGAATGTCTTACCCTGTCCTCACTGCTGCGGCTTCTTGGGTGTTCTGGGTTGGCTGCTTTTCTGGCTTGTGGGGACACTGGTCCTTTGTTTTGCTGTTCTGCCCTAGACGCTTGGACTGTTTTCAACCCCCACCTTGGTCCTTTGTGTTTCAGCCTGGCAGGAAGTTTGGCGTCGTAGTCGTTGGTGTTGGCAGAGCTGGCTCCGTGCGAATGAGGGACTTGCAGAATCCACACCCTTCCTCGGCATTCCTGAACCTGATTGGCTTCGTGTCCAGGTGGCTTGCACTTGCTTTGTGCCTTGTACGTAGTTCACAGGAAGCCCAGTGAGGCAGATTAGGCTGTAGGGCGTGGTGATTTTACAGACCCTGGAAGAGAGAGGCAGCTGCCTGCCAGACAACTGGGCTTAGGGTCAACCCAGGAGATGTCACGTTTGGGTGGGTCTGGGAACTGAAGTGTGCTGGGCCTGCAGTTGGGATGTGCAGTGGGTCAGCCACACACAAAGGCTGGAAGACTTTGGCCTGGAAGAAGGCTATGGACGTGCATCAGTTAGTCCGGATGTGCACCAGTTAGTCCTCACATCAGTTGTCATCGCAGGTGCCCAGGGGGTGGCCCTAGGTTTTACATACCCTGCGTCATTCTACATACCATCGTCAACCCCAGTTTATAGGTCAGAAAAGCTGAACCACAGAAGGGTTAAGTAATTTGCCTGAGGTCACACAGTTGGAAAGTCTGAGAGCTGAATTTGAATATGTCTGTTTGATTCCAAAGTCCATCTTTAAGGATTCATTTCTTTCCCACCGCACATGCCACTACCCCCTTAACCCTACACACACGTGCACACACACACACACCCCACTTACCCCACTCACCCAGCTAATCTTGTGTAGCGTCATTATCAGTGTTAATTGTAAACTAGAGCAGGCTGAGACATGGTGGTAAGCAAGTTAGGTAAGCAAGTCTCTCTGTTCTAGTACGTTAAGACCTCAGATAAATGTGCAAAGCTTAAGTAACTATTGTGATAATCCATGCAGAAGTTTTTTGATACTTTAATTCATGGGACTACCTTCTTCCTGCCTGTCTCAAATCCTGGACACTCCTTTAAGGATTCAATGTGGGCTTTGGGGCACTGGGGAGACCCAGAGGTGCTAGAATCTGCCTTGGCCCATCTTTTCCTCCCATTAGATTCCAGGGGAGCTGCACACAAATGGGAGATCACAGTTAATGGGAGCTGTCCCATTCCATCCGTCCATTGATGGAATCCACTGCAACCCCCGCACCACCCCTGCCTGAAGGTGGGATTGAACACAGTAGTTGGGCTCCAGGTTAAAGTGGAAGGACCCCTCCTTTTTCCTTGGGCCTCGAGTTTGCCAGTTGGCTGCCAAGATTGACACAGTGGGAACATTTAAAGTACCCAGGTCATTGGCTCGCTGCCTGTAGCTCAGTGGTTAGGGCGCCGGCCACCTACACCAAGCCCAGGCCTGCTAAACAACAATGACAACTACAACAAAAAAATAGCCAGGCATGTGGCAGGCGCCTGTAGTCCCAGCTACTTGGGAGGCTGAGGCAAGAGAATTGCTTAAGCCCAAGAGTTTGAGGTTGCTATGATCTGTGACGCCACAGCACTCTCCTAAGGGTGATAAAAAAAATAAAAACAAAAAAAAACTACCCAGGTCGTGTGGGAAGATGGCCATGTCATACCCCCCACCATCATTACACTGTTTCCCTCCTCTTGTACCCTTCCCCTCTGTGACCTACCTGCTAAGTTCTGCCACCCCAGGAAGCCTTCTCTGAAGCCCCAAACTAGATGTGTTCCTTGCCTTCCCTGAGTCTCCACCCCCTGCTTCCCAGCACACTTCTCATGTTGTTAGTCGCGTGCTGGTGTTTTGTGCGTGCATGTGTGTACATGTGTGTGCACCAGATCCTGAGCTCACTGGACAGTAAGGATTTTAATTCATTCTCCGTGATTTCTAGTGCCTAGCAGACAGTAGGCAAACAGTAGGTATTGGTCAAATTGAGCAGTGTAGGTGGATGGCCCTGTAAGAAGAAACCTAACATAATATCCTTGGGAGCCAAACTCCCTGAATGCTTTCTGCCTGCTGCAGCCCACTGGGTGCTGCAAGCTGGCCAAGGGCCTCCTGCCTCCTGCCTGCTGGCTGTCGCACATTTTTCCATGACAGCCGCCTTTGGAAGACTTCTGTCTTGCCCCAGCCTCTGCACGGGGCCAGCATACAGACTGCCAGCACTATGGCTCTTCTAAAACTGAAGCTCTTCCACGCTCTGTAAGTGTCAGAAAGCCTGGGGTTACCGTCCTGCCTTGTTGGCCATGGCAGTCACTTCCTCTCCAAGCTTTGTTAGCTCTGCTATAAAGAAGACAGTGACACTTGCCTTCCAGTTGACTGTTACTAGGCCAAGGAGTACGTGAGAGAGCCTGACGTCACATGGCACTATGCTTCCCCCACGTGGTGGTTGTGTTGCATTTAGGTCATGATTTGGCCAAGTGCTTGGAACTGGAAGTCACCATAGAGATCACTTACCATGAGATAAAAGCAGATCGGGGCAGAGTCTGTGGCTCAACAGAGTAGGGTGCTGGTCCCATATGCCAGAGGTGGCAGTTTCAAACCTAGCCCTGTCCAAAAACTGAAAAAAAAAAAAAAAAAAAAAAAGAGATAAAAGCAGATCGATCTTTGCCTTTTACAGATGAAGTAATTCATAGACTCTCCAGGACATACATGCTTCTAGTGGTAGTGTTGACTCTGGGTGCCAGGTACCCTGACTTCAACCTTGAGGCTGTTTTTCTCAGTCCACAATGGAAAATAGTCTAGAATTGGGAGGTAGGAAATCATTTTCTTCATTTCTAAAAGATGATCACAAGGACATTTTGGGGAGGAGGAGAGAAGGATGGCACTCATTTATTCTGAGCCAATATCCTGCCTAAGTTTGAGTTCCATTTCTCTGTTTATCTGAAACAGACGAGAGCTTGGGAGCATTGATGGAATCCAGCAGACTTCTTTGGAAGATGCTCTTTCCAGTCAAGAGGTTGAGGTCGCCTATATCTGCAGTGAAAGTTCCAGCCATGAGGGCTACATCAGGTGGGTTTTCAGTGCACACAGTCTTCACCTGTACAGCAGTGCAGGGCTGCACAGGTGACTGAGTTGAAACCCTGCAAAGAGAGGGGTCTGAATAGTCAGTGAGGAAAATGACAGTTGTTCTTTGACCAATCACAGAAACATCAAAAATGTTTAAAGAAACTGGAAACTCTTTTGTTGGTTATAAAAGGAAGGCTGGGCACGATGGCTCATGTCTGTAATCCTAGTACTCTGGGAAGCTGAGGCAGGTGGATGGCCTGAGCTAATGGGTTCGAAACCAGCCTGAACCAGAGCAAGACCTCTTCTAAAAATAGCTGGGCGTTGTGGCGAGTGCCTGTAGTCCCAGCTACTTGGGAGGCTGAGATAAGAGAATCACATAAGTCCAAGAGTTTGAAGTTGCTGTGAGCTGTGATGCCACAGCACTTTACCGAGGGCAACAAGTAAAACTGTCTCCAAAAAAAAAAGTATAAGGAAATAAAAAATAACGAAACTAATATTTAGGGCAGTGCCTGTGGCTCAAAGGAGTAGGGCACTGGCCCCATATGCCAGAGGTGGTGGGTTCAAACCCAGCCCCAGCCAAAACTGCAAAAAAAAAAAGAAATAATAAAATAGTAAATTGTGGTTTAAAAAAAAACTAATATTTACTTAGTATGCTGTGATTTGAAACATTAAAAATTAAGTACAGAGTAGACATAAGGTTCATGTGCAATTTAAAATAATTTAACAGGCTGAGCATGTGTAGCTCAGTTTTAGGGGACCGGCCACATGCTCGGTCCAGGGCTGGTGAGTTCAAACCCAGGCCTGCTAAATAAACAAACAAACAAACAAAAAATAGCTGGGCATTGTAGCGGACACCTGTAATCCCAGTTACGAGGGAGGCTGAAGCAAAGAGAATCACTTGAGCCCAAGAGCGGAGGTTTCTGTGAGTGATGTCACCACGGCACTCTACCGAGGGAGACAAAATGACACTCTGTCTCAATAAATTAATTATAGCTGTCATTAATTAAGTAATTAATTTAACATAGTAAGTTGCACATGAACTTCATGTCCACTCTGTATTTTATCCTTTGTGAAAAACCCACCAGAATAGTTTTGAACAGTGCTTTCCTCTTCCCCATCCAGCAGCCCTGGATATGGGGCCAGCATCCTGGGTGAATTGTCACACTCCTTTCTAAGTTTGGATCAGCTGCCAACATTTTATCCTTTGTACTTACAACGTCAGGAAATGTCTCTGAGAGTTCCTTTTACTACAAAGTGCTTTTGCCGTAAGGAAAGTGAGTTAGGAGATAGTGGTGGAATTGAGGAAGGAAATGACATCTTTTCTAGAGATGGAGAAGTGAGGTGTCCCCCTTCCCCACCTTGTGGATGCAAAGCCTGGAGCTCTTGAAGTATTTGGTAGGGGGAGGGGCCCTGGCAACCAATAGGGAAATGCCAGCTGCCTCCCTGAACCTCTGCTTCCCTCTAAGCCCTGATATTAAACTACAGCTGCTGTCACAAGGCTGTTCCCCAGGGACAAGGTGCTCCTTCATGGCTCTAGTTCTGGAGTGGACGAAAACACCTTTCCTTGGGTCCCTTTAACCTTCTCTCACCAGAATGTATTTCCTAAAAAAAGTGTGATCATGTAACTTCTATACTTATAAATGTTTGTGCCCTGGTGTGTAGAGAATTAAATCCAAACTCCTGAGCACAGCAAGTTTAGGTCTTTCACAGTAAAGCCCCCAGCTACTTTTTCTACCTTGTTTCCCTCAACTTCTTGTAGCTCACTCCCTTGCATTGAAATTTGCAAGTGGACAAAGCCCCACAAAATGCCCAAGCCCTGGGTGGCGCCTGTAGCTCAAAGGAGTAGGGGGCCAGCCCCATATACCAGAGGTGGGGGGTTCAAATCCAGCCCCGCTCCCCCTCCCTCCCCGCCAAAAAATGCCTAAGTCCTTACCCGTAGTGTTCAAGGTGAAATACATCATCACATTGCAACTGGAAAGTACCTCCTTATACTTCAAGACCCAATTCATACGTCCTTAGTGAAGTCTTTTCAGACAGCTTCAAGCAGAGCTAGCTGCCATGGGCTTTGTAGTCTTTGCTTATAGCTGTCATGTTGTAATAGCTACTTTATTTATTAATGTGCCCTTATTTCCCCTCCAGAGTAACTGGTAAATAGTACTTAGTTGAATAAAAGAATAAATGAATTCATACAAGTACATAATTATTATAGGAAGTCATTTAGGGCTCGGCACCTGTAGCTCAAGTGGCAAAGGCGCCAGTCACATACACCTGAGCTGGTGGGTTTGAATCCAGCCTGAGCCTGCCAAACAACAATGACGGCTGCAACCAAAAAAGTCGGGTGTTGTGGCGGGCACCTGTGGTCTCTACTGGGGAAGCAGAGGCAGGAGAATCACTTGAGCCCAGGAGTTGGAGGTTGCTGTGAGCTATGATGCCATGGCACTCTACCCAGGATAACAGCTTGAGGCTTTGTCTCAGGGGAAAAAAAAGTCATTTTGTCTCAGAGCAATAGAAAATAATGTAGAGACAATTTTTTCTCCGTGTCTTTTGGCACTGACTCTTAACCCCATTCTTGACACATTCAAACTCAGAGACACTTGTGCATTTATACAGGTGGCATTCTGTTTGCTGTCATGCAGAGCATTTTAGCGAAGCTTAATTGAAATGTTCATTCCCTGTTTTTATCTCTTTTACCAAAGGCAGTTCCTTAATGCCGGCAAGCATGTCCTTGTGGAATACCCCATGACACTGTCCTCAGCAGCAGCTCGAGAGCTGTGGGAGCTAGCTGAGCAGAAAGGTGAGGTACACGCTGTCTGGAACACAGACCTTCTTACTAAGAGTTTCTGCCTTCCAGGGTTTCTGTGCTACTGTCTTTATGCCTTTAGAACTAAACCCCATCTCAGATGTGTTACCATCCTCACCCCTTATTGTAGGCATAACAGGGAGGTATGTGGAGGACAGAGAGATTGGGGATGGGGGGGTGGCGGGAGGAGCAGGCATTTACAAACTTACAGTTAAGGTAATGAGCTTCTTTTACTCTACTGAAAAAATATGAATTAGCTTTCACCTGTGCTTTGTAATGTGTCATTACATTATTTTGATCTTATACTTATATTTGGATATTATACTTCCATTGCTAGTGAAAAAATCTAAATGAAAGAAATTGTCTTACATGCATACTTTGTAGTTTTTGTTGTTTCTCGAGTACAACAACCATTTTTAAAATATTTTGTATATTCTAGGAACTTGGAAACTGTACTGAGCACTTCATATGTTACTTTGCTTAATTTTCTTTATTATATATATATTTTTTACATATATGTGGGTTTATTAGGTTTCTACTTTTGCCTTCACAGAATTAAAAACGCTTAAAATTTAATAACAATAGCAATGTTTAAGATAAGGATTAGAAACAAAAACCTTGTAAAGAACGAACGACAATAAATGATTTCAGAAAAGAAATCAGACGATTGCTGCATCGAAATATTAAGCAATAATAATAATAATAAAAAGAAAGTAACATTCATTCTATAATAGACATACTCTTATCTGACAATGTGAATGTTACTTTGCTAAATTTTCTAGAAACCCTTAGAGATAGATACTTTTTTCTAGCTTACTTATAGAAAGCCGTGGCTCAAAGAAGTAAAGTAATTTATGTCCGGGCACAAAACTAATAAAATGACTACTAAGTGGGAGGTAAAGATTCTAATCAAATCCTGTTGGACTTTGAAGTTCGTATTTGTTCCTCTAAGCCACACTGAGGTTTTAATGTTTGTTTCGTTTTGTTTTCTTTTGCCTCAGCCTCCTAAGTAGCTGGGACTGCCAGCGCCTGCCACACCACCCAGCTATTTTTTTGTTGTAGTTGTCACTGTTGTTTGGCAGGCGCGGGCCAGGTTTGAACCTCCCAGCCCTGGTGTATGTGGCTGGCACCCTAGATGCTGAACTACAGGCACCGAGCTGGTTTTAATGTTTTTACAGTAACTGGACAAGCCTCTTTATGTAGTCAATAAGAATTAACTAGAATGTTTAGAGATTAGGAGAATTTGTTAAATGAAGTTTAAATCATAAACTTTAATGTTTCAACATTTGTTGTTGAAAGTGTGTAATACATGGGCTCGGCTCCTGTAGCTCAGTGGTTAGGGTGAGTGGTTAGGTTTGGCCACATACACCAAAGCAGGCAGGTTTAAACCCGGCCTGGGCCTGCTAAGCAACAATGACAACTGCAACAAAAAAAATAGCCAGGTGTTGTAGCAGGCTCCTATAGTCCTACCTTCTTGGGAGGCTGAGGCAAGAAAATTGCTTAAGCCCAAGAGTTTGAGGTTGCTGTGAGCTGTGACACTATGGCACTCTGCCGAGGGCAACAAAGTGAGACTCTGTCTCAAAAAAAAAGGAAGTCTGTAATATATGAACAAAGTATGGTGAACAATTATAATGAAAATCACCAAAGAAAGCATCTTTTGCTTACCACGACTGTAGGCTGATTATACTTTATTGAAATTCTTGATTGTCTTTCTCTAACATTGGGCTGTGTTCCTGGAGGTCATGGTCCATCTTTCACCTCTACTACTCCAGCAGCTAAACTCTGCCTGGAATTTAATAGCCCTTCAGTAGATGTTTGTTTAATGACTAGATGGATAAATGAATTCAGAAGTGAATGAAGAAATCAGGGAGCTTTGGGGCCTGTAGCGGCCCGTATAGCCTATGGCTAAGAGTGAGAGTTATAAGAAACACCTGTAGAGCTCAATAATGGAACACCTTGGTGAAAAGGGCATGGGGAGGGATTTAGCTCTCTCAACAACCATGAGAGCTCATAAGAAGAGAGCATTAGTGAATTGGCAGTCTCTACCCCCTGTGGTGTTAAGAATCCGGAGATCAGCTCTATATTAGGCTGGAGGAGAAGGCAGTCTGAGCGTATCAGCTTATCACAGACCCTCTCACTCTGTCTGACTCTTTCGCTTCTGCTTACAGAACGCCAGCACGGCACCTCTCCCTTGAAGATTACCAAGCTCTACTATAGACTGCTAAAGATATATTCTTCTAAGACTGCTTTACTTCCTCAAAGACTATTTATCTATCTCCCTTCTGTTGAAGCAAATATCCCACAGGCACCTAAGAGCAATTGTTCTTGAGCAAGATAACAGCATAGTGGTTCCTGTCCGGAACATAGCTAGATAAGCTGAGGGCCAGAGACCCGGCCAGTCCCGGGCCCTGACAAGTGGTGACCATGAAGGGACCCTGACAGGAGCCATAACTTTTTATATTATTTCTCATGGCACAGATGTCCATGGAGAAAGTACAAGATACCAAAGTGTGCTTCCATATATGTTTTGATAATTTCAAAGGGAAGAAATTGTACTTTTATAACCAAGAGCTCTGCTATCAACATTCTAAGCAAATCATTGCTAATATGAGTCAGTCTGACATAAAGAGCCATCTGGTTTGATGTGCACAACACAGCATTACCCAGGAAGTGTTCTTGCTAAATGTTTACCTTAACGTAACTAAGATTTAAACTGAACTTTGAATTCACAGGAAGTACAGAGATAGAAAAGCAAGTTAAATGACATCATAAAAATATGGAGCAAACTAGAATGTGGAACACTCAACAAGACAACAGGCTAAGTTTCTTCAAAAAGATAATCCCCTATTCTACATATATAGTCACTTCCCAAAAATACAATATTGAAACTGTTGGGAGGAGAGTAACTTTACACTGAAGGAGCCAGAAGACAAACATTATTTCAGTGAGAAGATCAAGGTCAACATCAGTAGTAATAATCATGTTAACAGCATCTACTGTTGATATGATGGAATGAGAGTGGGCCTTCTGTAGCCTTCCTCCCCAAAACACATAACCCCAGTCTAATCATGAGAAGTACATGAGACAAATCCTAGTTGAGATATTCTTCCAAACGCCTTACCAGTAATCATCAGAACTATCAAGATCATTAAAAACAAGGAAAATCTGAGAAAATTTCTAAGCCCAAGAAGAACTTGAGACATGCAGGAGTGTAATTTACTAATATTAATGTATCCCAGATGGGATTCTAACACAGAAAAGGCACAGTAGGTAAAAATTAAAGAAATCTTAATGAAGTATGGACTTTTGTTACCTTGTTAATAAACGAGACCAAAATGGGAAACCAAAACCAAGGACCAGTGTCATTGGAGCCTTGGTGTTAGTCCCTTAAGCAAGCAGAATCCGATGGGTATTTACATACCATGAATGGCTGAGAAAGGAAGAAAGAAGCCCTTAACAATGAAAGTGGCCTTTATTCTTTAGGATATATTCATTACTCATGTAGCTTTTGTATGATAGTCACCATTTTGTGTGAGATATTGTGCTTAGTATTAGGAATACAAAAAGATAGTCTTTCTCCTTGAGGAACTTACATGGATAGCCAAACATTCGCATCTAGTAGTGTTAACTTCCAAAGAAAGTGAACTGAAAAAGCAATTGTCGTGTTTATTTACATGTAGCTCAGAAGGTAATGATCATGTTCAATTTGGTATACCTAAATAATATGTCATTTTATATAGGAAAGTAATAAATAATTAGAGAGCAAGAACAATAAGATGGCAGAATACAAAGCCCCATGCCCCATCCTCCAGGCAGGGTGGCTCACACCTGAATTCCCAGCACTTGGGGGGCGGAGGCAGGTGGATTGCTTGAGCTCACAGGTTTGAAACTAGCCTGAACCAGAGCCAGACCTTGTCTCTAAAAAATAGCCGGGTGTTGGGGTGGGCACCTATAGTCCCAACTACTCAGGAGGCTGAGGCAAGAGAATTGCTTAAGCCCAGGAGTTTGAGGTTGCTGTGATCTATGACACCGTGGCACTCTACCAACGGTGACAAAGTGAGACTCTATCTCTAAAAAAAAAAAAGCAGCCCCAGGCCCCTTTTCCTCCAAGGAGACACTGACTTAATAATATATTAACCAAATTGCCTTTATGAGAACTTCAGAAATCAGTTAAGAGATTGTAGCACCCCAGGTTGAACACAGAACCAAAAAAAAAAAAAAAGCCACATTAAAGTGAGCAAGAAAGTTTGTTGTACAGCCTGCCATATCCCCCGCAAAATGCAGAGTGACTGGGAGAAAACAACTTCTGACTTCTTCGCGTGGCAAAGAGAAAAAGTATAAGAGTATCTAACATTTTGGCTTTTCAAGGAACTGCTTGAGGGACTGGTCTCTGTCTTGCCTGACTCAGGGTACTAAATGGAATAGCAATACACTTCGGGGGTCAGGTTGGAGCCTCTGAAAACAAAGTTGAGTGTCGCAGCTTGTTATAGCACCAGAGAGTACAAAACTGCAAACAGAGGGAAGAGAAGCAAGAGATGACGGGCCCTTGAGAAATGGGGAGAAATTTCTTTACCTGGGAAGTTATACTCAGAAGACCAGAAAAGATGCATCCCCAGAAAAGGTTTGAAAGACCTCCTGAATTGGCCCAGTGTGGTGGCTCATGCCTGTAATCCTAACACTCTGGGGGGCGGAGGTGGGTGGATTGTCTGAGCTCACAAGTTAGAGACCAGCCTGAGCAAAAAGTGAGACCCCCCCCATCTCTACTAAAAATAGGAAAACTGAGGCAAGAGTATCGCTTGAGCCCAAGAGTTGGATTGGAGGTTGCTGTGAGCTATGACTCCACGGCACTCTACCCAGGGTGATAGCTTGAGATTCTGTCTCAAAAAAGAAAAAAAAAAAAAAAAAAGACCTCTGGTGATTGGCAGAGGTCTTCCACTGTATTAATCTACGTCACAAAGCCTGGGAGAGAAAGCTGTTTTTTCAAATGTCCAAATCTCAACAAGTGATCACAAGGTATACAAAGAAACAGAGAAGTGTGGCTCAGTGAAAGGGACAAAATGCCCAGAAATGAGCCTTACCAAAAAAAGTGGAGATTCTGGGGTGGCGCCTGTGGCTCAAGGGAGTGGGGCATTGGCCCCATATGCTGTAGGTGGCAGGTTCAAACCCAGCCCCGGCCAAAAACTGCAAAAAAAAAAAAAAAGTGGAGATTCTGCAGACAAACAATTGAAAATAACTGTCTAAAAGATGCTCAGTCAGCTGAAAGAACACAGATAACTAAGCAAAAGGCAAATGATAATATGTGAACAGAATGACAATATCACCAGAGAGGTAAGCTATTAAGAATAACCAAACAGATTCAGGAGCTAAAAATACAATAACTGAATTGAAAAATTGAGTAGAGGAATTCAGCAGCAGACTTCATCGGCCAACTTAAAGACCGATTATTCAAAATTGAATTAGAACCAAAAGAAAAATGAATGAAGGAAAGTGAAGACAGCCTAAGGTACTTTCAGGACACTACCAAAAAGATGAGTGTATGCAGTTGGGAGTCCCAGGAGGACAGAGGACTATAATGTAGCCTTTTGAAGAAGTAATGGCTGAAAACTTCCCAAATTTGAGGAAGAAAATGGACATGCAAATTCAAGAAGTTCAACAAACTCCAACTAAGGTACATCTAAGGAGACCCACATCAAGACCTATTTTAGTCACACTGTCAAAAGTCACAGAGATAGAATCTTGAAAGCAGCAGGAGTGTCTCATTAGAGGCAGGGTGCAGTGAGTCATGCCTGGTATCCTAGCTCTTGGGGAGGCCAAGGTGGGTGGATTGCTTGAGCTCAGGAGTTCAAGACCAGCCTGAGCAAGAGGGAAACCCTGTCTCTAAAAATAGAAAAACTAGCAAGGTGTAGGGGCACACGTCTATAGTTTCAGCTACTGCAGAGGCTGAGGCAAGAGAATTGCTCAAGCCCAAGAGTTTGAGGTTGCTGTGAGCTACATTAACACCACAGCAGTCTACCCAAGATGACAGAGTGAGACTCTGTCTAAAAAAAAAAAAAAAAGAAAAGTGTCTCATTACCTAAAAGAGAGCCTCCTATAAGATTATCAATGGATCGGGCAGTGCCTGTGGCTCGGTGGGTAGGGCGCTGGCCCCATATACCAAGGGTGGTGGGTTCAAACCCGGCCCCGGCCAAACTGCAGCAAAAAAATAGGCCAGCGTTGTGGTGGGTGCCTGTAGTCCAGCTACTCGGGAGGCTGAGGCAAGAGAATCAACTAACCCAAGAACTGGAGTTTGCTGTGAGCTGTGACGCAACGGCACTCTACCAAGGGTGACAAAGTGAGACACTGTCTCTAAAAAAAAAAAAAAAACACACACAAAAAAAGATTATCAGTGGATCAAATCGGGACAAGGTGGACAAAAAAAGAAAAGATCTTTTTTTTAAAAAAAAAATTAGCAGTGGATTTCTCAGCGGAAGCAATACAGACCAAAGGGAAATGGAATGATATATTCAAAGTCCTCAAAGAAAACACTAACCAAAAATGTTATATCCAGCAAAGTGGTCTTAAAAAATGGAGGAAAAGGGCCAGGCAAGGTGGCTCACACGTGTAATCCCCCCAGGGAGGCCAAAGTGAGGGGATTGCTTGAGCTTAGGAGTTTGAGACCAGCCTGAGCAAGAGTGAGATCCTGTCTCTAAAAAATAGATGGGCATTGTGGCAGGTGCCTATAGTCCCAGCTACTCGGGAGGCTGAGGCAAGAGAATCACTTGAGCCCAAGAGTTTGAGGTTGCTGTGAGCTATGACACCACAGCACTCTACCCAGGGCCACAGAGTAAGACTCTGTCTCTAAAATAAAATAAAAAGATTAATGAAGCTGGCTACACTAAGCAATGGATTTTCAATATAGACAATATAGCTTTCTGTTGGAAAAAGATGCCGTCTAGGACTTTCATGGCTAGAGAGAAGTCACCACCTGACCTCAAAGCTTCAAAAGACAGGCTGACACTCTTGTTAGGGCTAATGCAGCTGCTAACTTTAAGTTGAAACCAGTGCTCATTGCCATTCTGCAAATCCTAGTGTCCTTAGGAATTAAGCTAGTACTACGCTGCCTATACTCTAGAAATGGAAGTACTAACTCTGGGTAACAGGCACATCTATTTATAACTTAGTTCACTAGATAGTTTAAGTCCACTGTTGAGACCTACTGCTTAGGAAAAAAGTTTCCTTTCAAAATATTACATTATTGACAATGCACCTGGTTACCCAGGAGCTCCAATGGAGATATACAAGGAAATGAATGTTTTCATGCCTGTTAACATAATATCCAGTCTGCAGCCCGTGAACCCAGAGGTAATTTGAACTTTCAAGTCTTATTATTTAAGAAATATACTTCATAAGACTGCAACTGCCATAAAAAGTAATTTTTCTGATTGATCTGGACAAAATCGATTGAAAACCTGGAGAGGATTCATCATTCTAGATGCTATTGAGAATATTTGTGATTCAAGGGAGAAGGCCAAAATATCAGCCTTAACATGAGTTTGGAAGAAGTTGATTCCAGCCCTCACAAATGACTATGAGAGGATCAAGACTTCAGTGGAAGAAAGTTACTACAGATGTGGTGGAAATAACAAGGGAACTAGAATTAAAAATGGAGTCTGATAGTGTAAGTGAATTGCTGCAATCTCATGATCAAACTTGAGTGAATGAGGAGTTGCTTCTGATGCATGATCAGAAAAAGCAGTTTCCTGCGGTGGAATCTGCTGGTGAAGATGCTGTGAACATTGTTGAAATGACAACAGAGAATATAGAATAGTCCGTAAACTTAATGACTAAAGCAGTGGCAGGGTTTAAAAGGATTGGATTTTAAAAGCTCTAATTTTTCTTTTTTTCTTTTTTTTTTTTTTTGAGACAGAGTCTTACTCTGTGCCCTGGATTGAGTGTTGTAGCATCATAGCTCACAGCAACCTCAGACTCTTGAGCTCGAGCAATCCTCTTGCCTTAGCCTCCTGAGTCACTGGGACTATAGGCACCTACCACAACACCTATCTGGAGTTTTTTGTTTGTTTGTTTCTATTTTTAGTAGAGATGGGATCTCACTCTTGCTCAGGCTGATTTCAAACTCCTGAGCTCAAGCAATCCACCCACTTTAGCCTCCCAGAATGCTAGGATCACAGGTGTGAGCCACCGTGTCTTAACTTTTGAGAGAAGTTCTGTTGTGTGTAAAATGCTATCAAACAGCTTCATGTGCTTCAGAAAATTTTTTAGTAAAAGGGAGTCCATTGTTGCCTCATTTTACGGAATTGCCACAGCCTCTCCAGTCTGTACCAACTACTGCCCTGATCGGTCAGTAGCCATCAACACAGACTTGTTGGAGGCTCAGATGAGCGTTAGCATTTTTAGCAATGAAGTATTTTTTAGTTAAGGTGTGTACTATGGATTTGTTATATGTAATTCTTTTTTTTTTTTTTTTTTGACAGTCTTACTATGTCACCCTTGGTAGAGTGCCGTGGAGTCACATCTCACAGCAACCTGAAACTCGGGCTTAAGCAAATCTCTTGCTCTGTCTCCCAAGTAGCTGGGCCTACAGGTGCCCACTACAATGCCCAACTATTTGTTGTTGTCATTGTTGTTGTTGTTGTAGTTGTCATTGTTGCTTAGCAGGCCCCAGCCGGCTTCAAACCCACCAGCCCCAATGTATGTGGCCTGCGCCCTAACCACTGAGCTATGATGGATGCTGAGCCTGTTGTACATACATGATTCTATTGCACACATAACTGACAACAGAATAGTATAAACATAACTTGTACATGTGCTTGGAAACCAACAACCTTGCATGTCTTGCTTTGTTGCTTATGGTCTAAAATCATATCCACAATATCTTTGAAGTATGTGTGTAACCACATACAACCATCAAAATCTGGGAATTAACATTGATGTAGGACTACAGTCTAATGTAGTCTACAGGACTAATCTTTAAACTCCTTTCAAATTTCAGCAGTTGTCCCAATAGCATTCTTTTTTTTTTTTTTTTTTTTTTAAAGACAGTCTCACTACATTCCTCAGGCTACAGTGCCATGGTATCATAATAGCTCACATCAAACTCAAACTTTTAGGCTCAAGCGATCATCCCTAGCAGCTGGGACTATAGGCAAGTGCCAATATGCCTGGCTAATTTTTCTATTTTTTGTAGAGATGAGGTCTCCCTCTTGCTCAGGCTGGTCTTGAACTCCTGAGCTCAAGTGATCCTCCTGCCTCAGCCTCCCAGAGTGCTAGGATTACAGGTTCATGCCACTGAGCCCAGCCCCTAGAATTCAAAATTTTAGTTATGAATATTAAGGTCTTTTTCTTTCCTCCATACTAGATGTTTTAAAAACTCATTAGGTTCTTTCAATTCTTTGAATAAGGAATAATTTTAGCTTTCCTCCTTCAGTTCTTACAATTGCTTTTCTACTCTGAATTTCTTAGATTTTCATCACCCTCTGCCCCCTTCCTATCTAGAACAGACGCTGTCCCTCTGCTGCTCTCAGACACTGTCCTGATCGCATCTTGCCTTTGGAGACAGGTGGATACCACCTGCTTTCTTAGAGGTTTATTTCTGTTGCAAGCTTAGAAGTGATGCTACCCTCAGCTAGGACAGGAGGTGTAGTGGGCTCATCCTTGCCATGTGCCCAGGGTCCTACTGGCAGAAAACAGACACAGACTCCAGGATACACACCTAGACACATTGATTATTTTAATTTCATTTTTTATTCCATTTTGTCATGACAGGAAAAGTCTTGCATGAGGAACACATTGAACTCTTGATGGAGGAATTTGCATTCCTGAAAAAAGAAGTGGTGGGGAAAGACCTACTGAAAGGGTCACTTCTCTTCACAGGTCAGTTTCAGACCCGATCACAGGTCACAGGTGAGGTCGGAAGGCCAGCCGGGTTCTTTCCCCTCTGTCTAGGATGGGAACTTAATGTTAGTTCTTGTGAAAGACTCTGACTCAAGGCGAATTTAATTGTCTCAGGCTCCCATGAACAATAAAGATAACTATTTTTATTCTTCCTCAAATGAAATTTCTCCGATGGGCTTTGTGTAACAGTGTGTTAGAATTCTCAAGTATAGACTCAGCGCTTGTAGCTCAGCGGCTAGGACGCCAGCCACGTACACTGGAGCTGACAGATTTGAATCCAGACCAGACCTGCCAAACAACAATGACAGCTGCAACCAAAAAATACTTGGGCGTGGTGGCCAGCACCTATAGTCCCAGGTCTATAGTCTGAGGCAAGAGAATTACGTAAGCCCAAGAGTTTGAAGTTGCTGTGAGCTGTGACACCACAGCACTCTACTGGGGGTGACATAGTGAGACTCTGTCTCAAAAAAAAAAAAAACAAAAAAAAACCTCAAGCATATTTATGCTTCAGTCCCAATCTTGTAACTAGGTGGAGATTGTTTTTCTGCTGGAAGGGACCAGGAGATGCTCCGAGAGAAGAACATTGTTATACCTCAAAATACAATATGCTCCTACGCTCCTCTAGCAAATCACGAGGACATTGGCTGGAGCCACAGGATTTGATGCCCTGTGCATGTGGCTATTTACTTAGTGTTGGTCATTTTTAGAACAATCTCTTTAGCAAAATTGAATTAAGGCACGCTGGAGCCTTCTGCTCTTGCAGTCACCTTTGTTTTTTGTTTTCTGTGTTTTTCTTTTTTTTTTTTTGAGATAAAGTCTTACTCTTGTTTCCCAAGCTAGCAAGCCATGGCATCATCATAGCTCACAGCAACCTCAACCTCCTCGGTTCAAGTGATCCTCTTGCCTCAGCCTCCCAAGTAGCTGGGACTATAGGCGCCCACCTATATGACTCCTATTTTTAGTAGAGTCGGTCTCGCAATTACTCAGGCTGGTCTTGAACTCCTGAGTTCAAGCAATCTGCCCACCTCGGCCTTCCAGAGTGCTAGAATTATAGGTGTGAGCTGCCATGCTGTCTCTTCCCTGGGATATCAAACCCATCTTTCCTGAGGGCTTTCATTACAGAAAGGAAACCCTGGTGTGACCTGGCATTGCCGAGTGCTGAAACCACTCATCTCTTTAGGAGTTGCCAGAGAATACAGTACAACCTCATTTCAAAACCTGCCTTATCCTTGAAAATGTCAATAATGAGAGTTAAGTCAACAAATGAAACCCTTAATTTCTATAAGAAACTGTGCTGTGGATGCACTGTGCTGTGACATGCACTTCTCATCTTAATTCATATCACAATCCTATTTATTACCCCCATTATACAGCTAAGGAAACCAAAGCTCAGAGAGGTGAATAGCTTTACAAAGTTCACCCACCAGTCGTGTGATACAACCAGATTGGAGCTCAGGTCTCTATGTAGCTCGAACTTTTGGTGGCTGCTTAGTATCTGTCCAAAGGGCCAGAGCAAACAGTAACCAGCCCAAAGGGGCTCTTCTTTCTTTTGTTAAGTTTGATACTTAGGTCCTAATGCTTTCACCCACATTATCTATGAAATTCCTAATTTTTGTTTGCTTTTATATTTTATCTTTTAAGAACATGGTCAGGGTCAATTATTCATTGTTTTCTGTGAATATCAAAGTCATAAGGACCTTTGGTTTATGATGTAACAGATATGAACCCTTTCAAATTTAGATTATATTTGAGAATTGGCCTGTGGGCAGAGGGGAACAGTATCTCAATCAAACAGGTTCCTCACATAGATACTCTTTTGAGTGTACCTTTTCATACCTGACATTAGGAAGACTAAGAAAACATTTAACACTATCAGTTTCCTTTTTGTTTTTACTGTCCATTTTCTTGATATTGAAATAGCTTAACAGTATTACAGTTTTCTTTGCTACTCTTCACACACATGATATTTATAAGAATTCAGGCTGGAGGGGCTAAAACACCTTGATTCTTCTACTTTTACCAGATGACTTTAATCACTAATTGAAGAGGTTATATTGGGGGGAGTGGGGATGTGTCAACATACATCCACATAAATGTATATATTAGAAGCTTAAAACCTTGTTATTATCCTATTTGACTGGATCAATTGCTTTTTCCAGCGGAATGTTTTATTTGACTAACAAAACTGATTTAATAAACAAGAAGAGAGGTGCTTTTATGAAAAGAGTTTAAATTTAGCCACCTGAGTTTTTATCAGTATTAGTAATCATCTTGCACACGCACCTGCCTCCTCCCGTAAGGCACGGACTTATGTCCTAGTCACTGGGCCTTCCTCTCCCTCTCCGTCCTGCTCTCCACCTGGCAGTGCTCGCTTCCCAGTCCCCACAGCATCTGTGCTTCCCCACAGCTGGCCCATTGGAAGAAGAACGGTTCGGCTTCCCCGCAT
Organism: Loris lydekkerianus; assembly: GCA_963574355.1. NCBI lineage: Eukaryota > Metazoa > Chordata > Mammalia > Primates > Lorisidae > Loris > Loris lydekkerianus. Next base: position 29,173 of record CAUYPK010047499.1, on the reverse strand, counting down.
TCAGTGGCATCTCTCGCCTGACCTGGCTGGTCTCCCTCTTTGGGGAACTTTCTCTTGTGTCTGCTGCTTTGGAACAGCGAAAGGAAGATCAGTATATGAAGATGACTGCGTGCCTGGAGACAGAGGACAAACGGTAAGTGGTAAGAAGCCACGAGGAAGAGGAAACTTAAGGACATTCTCGTGTGTTCTCAAGGATGAGTCACTCACAACTCCAGCAGGCTTGCACGCCCTGAGATTTCACTTAACACTGCCTCGTTTCATCCTCTCAACAACCCTGGGAAGATATGTAATCCCATTTGCCCGTAAGTAAATGGAGGCTTACAGAATGTTTTTTATTTTTGAGACACGGTCCTTCTGTTACCCAGGCTAGAGTGCTGTGGCATCAGCCTATCTCACAGCAACCTCAAACTCCGAGGTTCAAGGTGCCTCAGCCTCCTGAGTAGCTGGGACTAGAGGCACCCGCCAACATACCTGGCTAATTTTTCTATTTTTAGTAGACACAGTAGTGAGAGTCTCACTCTCACTCAAGTGCATCTTGAACTCCTGAGCTTAAGGAATCCTCCCCTCTCAGCCTCCCAGAGTGCTAGGATTATGGGTGTGAGCCACCAGACCCAGCCAAGGCTTACAGAATTTAATGAGGTTGCCTAAATCACACAAATAATTAATATCTGATTTAGTAGTAGATACTGAGTTACCTCTGTGGCCTGACTTTTTCCTGGTGTTTTATTGTGAAAATTTCAGACATATGATGAAATGGAAGGAATTTTGTAGTAAACACTCATACATCTGCCACCTGGATTCTGCTGTTAAAATGTACTGTACTATACTTACCACCTGGGCAGATAGGCATCCTCAGTACAAACAGAACTTAAGCTTCTGTTTTTCAGCTTTATCATCATATCATAACTGTTACCCTGTTCCAAAATATTCTAACTGAATTATTTCTTCTATCAAGTTTTTTTTTTTTTTTTTTTTTTTTTTTAGACAGAGCCTCAAGCTGTTGCCCTGGATAAAGTGCCATCACAGCTCACAGCAATCTCTAACTCCTGGGTTTAAGCAATTATCTTGCCTCAGCCTCCCCAGTAGCTCGGGCCACAGGCACCCGCCACAACACCCAGCTATTGTTTAGTTGCATTTGTCATTGTTATTTCGAACCCGCCAGCTCTGGTATATGTGGCTGGCGCCTTAGCTGCTTGAGCCACAGGTGCCGAGCCGTACATCAAGTCTTTTTTAACGAAAGCACATTCAAGGCCCAGTGTGGTGGCTCACACCTATAATCTTAGCACTTTAAGAAGCCAAGGCAGGAGGATCACTTGAGGGACTGGGGCTAGGAATTCAAGACTAGCCTGAGCAATTTTGTGAGACTTTGTCTCACTGCACACCAGTGTGTACCAGTTGAAAAATCACTGCTCTGGCAGAATCTATCTGACACAGGGTGAAAACTCTAGAATAACTAGTCTTCACATAGCAAAAGTCATAGAATGAATTCCCCTGCCTGATGGAGAGATCAGGGTGCCACCTGAGCCACCACATGGAGTGGTGGCAGGGAGGATCAGTGGCAGGGAGGACCAGCCAGCACCCATTTGTGCTCCTCTGTAATCTCTGACATGATTCTTTCATCTTTGCAGTCCACTGACATGGATTGAAGAGAAAGGTCCCGGGTTAAAACGAAACAGATATTTAAGCTTCCATTTCAAATCCGGGGCCCTGGAGAATGTGCCAAATGTCGGAGTCAATAAGAACATTTTCCTGAAAGATCAAAATATATTTGTGCAGAAACTCTTGGGCCAGTTCCCTGAGAAGGAACTGGCTGCTGAAAAGAAACGCATCCTGCACTGCTTGGCGCTTGCGGAACAAATCCAGAAGTCTTGCTGTGGCGACAAGTGAGAGAGGGAGGCAGCACGGCACTCCACGGCAGACCAGAGTTTGGTTTTTACCAAGAGTTGCCCTCTATCTCTGTTCTTACAATTAAACATGTTGGGGAAGCAGGATGAGTTTATTGTTACAAGCTGTGTTGGGGGTACTTGGGTTGGAGTCATACGGTGGGTTCCAGGAAGGCGCAGGCCTTGGCTGACTTCATTTACTGCCCCACAGCCCTGCCATGTGGGTGTTCCCAGGCCTGTCTTCCTTGTGGCTTCACATCACCTGGATAGAAGCCACCTGTGCTCTGAACCACTACAAAATACTGCCTTGAATTTTACCTTCTCTTACAAACTTGCACTGGGTACCTGTGCTAGGTGCTGGGAATTCTAAAAATGAGTAAGATAAGGCTATTGCCCCCAGTAACTCACAGTGTCTAAGGGGAAGCAGGCACACAAGTCAGTCACTGCAGTGTAGCAGGTCCAGCCACGGACTGCACCTGCTGACCGGAGAAAGGATGGGGAGACTTACCTGTGGGGTGACAGGGGAGACCTCCCTGGTGGAGGACAGGTGTGAGCAGAGGAATGGGAGCAGGAGGTGCTGTAGTGTTACGGGGGTAGGGGGGTCACTGGAGCATTGGGGAACAGGGGTCCTAGGGAGGCAGATCTTGTTTGGGGGGAATCTATAAGCTACATATGAGCTGGATGTGATTATTACGCAGTGCAGAGGCACCTAGGTGTGTCATTTACCAGTGGCACTCAAGAGGCTGTGCAGAGGAGGTAAGATTTGAAACCCATGAGGCGGCATGTAGGTGATACCCAGGATGTGAGCTTGCAGGTGACAGCAACGGAGAGGCGTGAGCTCATTTCCAGTCAGACTCTGCTGCCCTGAGGCAGAGCCAGAGTCTCGGGAAGCTGCTCTTTTGGTTCCTTGGTGGTCCTGCTGCATTTTTCAGAAGACCTGTGTAGACTTCTTGCTTCCAAAACTGTTCTCTCACTTTTGCACACTCCCCACTTGCCACCGTGCTATTTAACCAGTTGGGAAGCTGTGAGGTCGGTGACAGGCAAACTATGTACCGTTCCCATTTCTACTATTCCATCACCTCAGTGCCTCAAGGTAAAGCCAAGGAATAGGTTAATTTGAAATCTTTTAAGATTATTCCTTTATTTGCCAGATAGTTTGTGGTAAATATTCACCCATTGATTCTCTTTTTACCTACATCCATTATCCCTTGAGACCAGGGACTATTGTCTGTTTGGTGCTGTGCTACATCTGTAGCACCCAGTAAATGTCACACAAATATTTCATGAGCAAAACGCAGTGAGTGACCTCCCATGTGAGTGGACTTGGTAATGCTGCTGTTTCAAGATACGGCCAAGGCAGGTGGATCACCTGAGCTCAGGAGTTTGAGACCAGCCTGAGCAAGAGCAAGACCCCATCTCTACTAAAAATGAAAACCCTAGCATAGCAATGGGCACCTATAGTCCCAGCTACTCAGGAGGCTGAGGAAAGAGGATTGCTTGAGCCCGGGAGTGGGAGCTATGACACCATGGCACTCTACCCAGGGTGACAGAGTGAGACTCTTCTCCAAACAAAAAGAAAATACATTGGCCTTATGTGGGAGTAGGTGTCACAGAAAACGAAAGCTGGGTGATAAACACTTCATTCAAGAGCTATTGCAAAAGGGAAAAGATCTCATTGTAGGACCGGGCTCAACTCTGAGCACAGCGCAGACAAGTGGAGTTTGTAGTCCAGGAGCGAGGGCAGAAAAGGAGCCACAGGAAGTGTCAATAGATTCTAGCTAAGCAATTTGCTGAAGACAGGCCAGGGTGATCAGATAGCAAGCTTGGGGATTCTTACTAAATTGACTTAGCATTTTTTGCTAAAATTGAGTGATGCCAAGATGGACACGGGAGTCCATAGGTCAAGGCCTAGTTAAGAAGAAAGTTCAAGGAACCTCACTAAAGTTTGGTGAAGGACAGAGTCTTTGTCATGGGCTCTGTGATTTCTCTCTTTTGTTTTTTTAGAGACAGAGGCTCACTTTGTTAGACTCAGTAGAGTGCCATGGCATCACAGCTCACAGCAACCTCAAGCTCTTAGGTGATTCTCTTGCCTCAGCCTCCCAAGTAGCTGGGACTACAGGTGCCCACCACAATACCCGGCTATTTTTTGTTGTTGTTGCAGTTTGGCCAGGGCTGGGTTCGAACCCACCACCCTAGGTATATGGGGCCAGCACCCTACTCACTGAGCCACAGGCACCACCCAGGCTCTGTGATTTCTAATTGACATTCATAAATCCTTGCCTTGGGCTTATTTTGTGTTTTATTAAGAGATTCAGAATGGGGGGGAGGAGCAAGATGGCGGCCAAGTAACAGCTTCCTTGCGACTGGGCACGGTGAGACTGGTCAGAGAAGACTCCAGGCATCTCTGGCTGGTGGGATCTTCCCAGAAACATCCCCATGGAGACACAGGCAGTCAGCGAGAGACTTCTGAACCCCTTAAGGAGGACAAAAGCAGTGGAGAATTGGTAAGTGGTGGCATGTGTTTGTTCCATATAATCCCGCCGGCACCTATAAGTACAACAGCAGTGAGACTGCAAACTGTAAAGGCCTTACCTGTGAGCTGTTCTGGTTTTTTTTTTTTTTTTTTTGACTTGGCACTCGGTTGAACTACCTTGGGAGAACTTGGGCAAGAGTGCAGAGGACTTTAAGCATTGTCTAGGGCCCCAGACTGAGCCGCTGAGACAGAAAGACCTAATAGTGTTCAGCTGTGGGCCACACGGAGCCATTGTGGGAGAACTGCCCCGGCAAGATCCACCCTTAGGGTTGCAGAGCAAATACCTGGCAGGAGACCTTGGGCAAGTAATCGAGTGACTGAGCAGTCTAAAGGCGGGGACTGAGACACCTTATAGCCTTGGCCCTCAGGGGCATAGAGTGAGACCTGTTTGGGCACACTGGGTAAGTAGACAGCTACTTCAAGAGTAATCCCAATGACAAGTGCTTTCCTGGGAAAGCTTTTGCTTAGCCAATGTTCTCAGTTTAAAGTGCCTTTTAAGCAGGCTGACAAGATTTAGGCTCTCCACCCTGTGGGGTTTGAGAAATCAGCAAAGGCCTCCAGTCTCCACCTCATATAGCTGTATCAGCATTGTGATTAACATCTCATACCCCAGAAGATCACCTGTTGCCCAGACAATATGCAACAAGATATATATACTGCTTTGTTTTGGTTTGGTTTGTTAGTAGAGACAGAGTTTCACTTTATCACCCTCAGAAGAGTGTCATGGCATCACACAGCTCACAGCAACCTCCAGTTCCTGGGTTTAGGTGATTCTCTTGCCTCAGCCTCCAAAGTAGCTGGAACTACAGGTGCCCACCACAATGCCCAGCTATTTTTTTGTTGCAGTTCAGCCAGGGTGACTTTGAACCCTCCACCCTTGGTATATGGGGCCAGCACCCTACTCACTAAGCCACAGGCACTGCCCTTTTTTCTTTATTTTAATTTCAACATTTTCCCTCTAGATTTTTCTTTTTTTTTCCTTTCTTTTCTTTCTTCATTTTTCTAGTTTAAATATAATTTTCCATTGTTGCCTTCTTTAACAATTAGAACTTCATTTTTGCTAGTGTTTTTATCCCTATTATTTGGTATTTCCCCCAATTTTATCCCCAAAGTTTTTTATTTGCTTATTTTATTTTTTTATAGCATTTTTGTCTTTCCCCTGTACTTGGTGGAGGTGGGGTACTATGTCAGAACAGGCTAGTAAAGAGCTGCTGACCTCAAGGAAACCACCCAACCCGGCACCCCCAGAGGTTGAGGGGTTTTAAGGTTTGGTCAAAGTACCCAACTGTACACCTATATTGCTCCTGTCTCCCTCTTTCTGTGCCTCTTCTCTTTTTGTCAATATTCCCTTTTATTCACCCCCCCCCCCTTTCTCTCTCTCTCTTTCTCTCTCTCTCTCTTTCTTCTTCTTCTTTTTTCTCTTCTTGCTCTTCAATCTTCTCATCCTTCTGGTCCTATACCAAAAGGACTCATCAAAACCCTAGTCTGGAGGCATGGTAACGTAAAGAGCAAGAGGAAGTGAAATGAAAATTAGGGCAAGGAAACAGATAAAAGAAAACACTCATGAGGAAAAATCAGCAGAAAAATCCTGGCAATCTGAAAAACCAGTCCAGAGCAAAACCCCCCTCCACCCAAGGGACTGTGAGGTAGCTACTGCAGAGGATTCCACCTATAAAGAAATGTTAGAAATGACAGGGAATTAAGAATACAGATAATGAAAACAATAAAGGAAATGATGGAAATAATGAAGGAAACTGCTTGATAAAGTGGAAAATAACCAAAAGGAAATCCAAAAATAGAATCAAATAAGAGATGAACAATATGAAGAATATAGAAAGGATATAGCAGAGCTGAAGGAAGTGAAGCAGTCAATTAGGGAACTTAAAAGATGCAATAGAAATTATCAACAACAGATTAGACTATGCAGAAGAAAGAATCTCAGAGGTAGGGGACAAAGCTCTTGTGATAACTTGGATAGTTAAAGAGGCAGAAAAGAAGAGAGAGCAGAACATTCACTGACAGAATTATGGTACTTTATGAAGCATTCAAACATACAAGTCATAGGTATTCCAGAAGAGGAAGAAGAATGCCCCAGGGGAATGGAAGCCATACTAGACAATATTATAAATGAAAATTTCTCAAATATCACCAAAGATTCTGACACACTTTTTTCAGAGGGATATCAGACCCCAGGTCACCTCAAATCTAACAGAGCTTCTCCAAGACACATTGTGATGAACCCGTCCAAAGTCAAAACAAAAGAAAAGATTCTTCAAGCTCCCAGGAGTAAGTGCTAGTTGATCTATAGGGCAAATCCATCAGGGTGACTGCAGACTTCTCTAATGAAACTTTTCAAGCAAGAAGACAATGGTCATCTACCTTTAATCTACTTAAACAGAGCAATTTCCAGCCCAAAATTCTATATCCTGCCAAGCTAAGCTTTAAAATGGACACAAATCAAATCATTTACTGATATACAAACACTGAAGAAATTTGCCACAAGATCAGCTCTATAAGAAATAATTCAACCTGTTCTATGCACTGACCACCACAATGTATCAACAGCAAAGTAAGAACTCAGAAATTAAAGGACAGAACCTAACTTTCACAATTATGCAAAAAATGAAACTAATCAATGGACTCTCACAAAATAAGATGTATAGAACATTACCACACTTATCAATTATCTCAATAAATGTTAATGGCTTGAATTCACCACTGAAGAGGCATAGACTGGCTGACTGGATTAAAAAACACAAGCCATCTATTTGCTGTCTGCAGGAAACACACCTAGCTTCAAAAGAAAAATTAAAACTCAGAGTTAAGGGTTGGTTGGAAGATAATTTTTCAGGCAAATGGAATTCAGAAGAAAAGAAGAGTTGCAATCTTATTTTCAGATACATGTAGATTTAAAGCAACTAAAGTCAAAAAAGACAATGATGGTCGCTTCATATTGGTCACTGGAAAAATACAACAAGAAGACATTTCAATTCTAAATATTTATGCACTCAATTTAAATGCACCCAGATTCTTAAAACAGACCCTGCTTGGTTTGAGCAATATGATATCCTATAGCATCATAATAACAGGGGACTTCAACACCCCTCTCTCAGAGCTGGACAGATCCTCTAAACAGAAGTTAAACAAAATGTTAGAGATTTAAATGAGACCCTAGAACAACTGTTCTCAATAGACATATATAGATTTAATTTTGACCAAAGTACATTATTTAAACATTAATTTTTAATTCAACTTGTTAATATGTTGTTTAGGATATTGCATCCTCATTTATAAGTGACATATATTTGTAATTTCCCCTTCATAATAATATATTTTCTTCAATTTTAATATCAGGTGTACCCAGATCAAGTAGAATTATTTTGAAGCATTTCTTCTTTTTCTATTGTCTATAAGATTTGTCATGGTCTGTTTTTCAAAATTATCTGTTACTTTTATTTATAAATATTAGTTGTCTATTTTTTGAGACTTAAAAAAAAATAAGAAGAAATTAACTGATGACTCCATACTAAACCTCAGAGTCAAAGCATTCTATAATAGACATACTCTTATTTGACAGTGTGAATGTGACTTTTTTGCATTATTATTATTGCTTAATATTTTGATGTAGCTATTGTCTGATTCCTTTTCTGAATGTATTTATGTTCATTCATTCATTATGAGTTTTTTGTTTCTAGTACTTATTTTATTTTTTATTTTTATTTTTTTATTTTTTTGCAGTTTTTGGCTAGGGCTGGGTTTGAACCTGCCACCTCCGGCAAATGGGGCTGGCGCCCTACTCCTTTGAGCCACAGGCACCATCCCTCTAGTCCTTATTTTAAACATTGTTACTGTTTTTAAAATTTAAGCCTTTTTAATTTTGTGATGGCAAAAAATTGGAAACCTAATAAACACATGTATATGTAAAAAAAAAAAAAACTAAAAAACTAAAAGATTATGATTATATAGGATAAAGAAAGTTTAAAAAAGGGATATCTTAGCTGTTGTATGAGAAATTTGTATGGGACAGATGAGAAAAGTAGAAAAATTTCAAACAAAAGAGAAAAAAAAGAGTTAAAGAAGAGAGAATAAAATAAAAGGGATAAGAATACAGCCATCCAAGCAAAAACAAAGGAAATAAACAAAAACACTTAAAAACAATCAAACTGCTGCCTAAAATGAAAACCAACAGCATCCCCAGAAACAAGAAAAGGAAAAAACAAACAAACAAACAAACAAACAAACAAACAAACAACACTAGGTCCTGGTGTGTTGTTAAGTGATGGCATACATGCCAGAAACCATTCTTCAGCTGTTGGTGGGATTAGGTTTTGCCTTCCTGTCTTAATTGCCCTCAGCCCATGCCTATTTGTCATCGCCATTCAGTCCCCTCACGGTTGGGTTCTTAAAGCTTAAGCTAGAAAGCTTAGAAGGCAGTATACAGTGCACTCTGACAAGAATTCCTGAAGGTGAAGCTCAATCCAAGAATGGATACTCAATCCAAGCCTCTCAGGTACACAAGAGGTGCTGTTATACTAGGACCTTGCAGACTGTTTTTCCCCTAGCACCTTCCCAAAATGGCAGCCCAGCTAGCAGCTATGACTTTTCCATGATGACAACCTAGCTAGCCACCAAACCAGTCAAGTATCAACCCCACCAGGTATTCAGATTTGGCTGCTTAACACGAAATCTACCTACTCATCTGAGCCCTGCATGGCAGTTCCAATGCAGTCCAGCCCAAGATTAGAAACCTGAAGACAGAGCCTTCCCATCTCTGGTCCCCACATGTGCCCACACATGGGCCTTCTGAGCTGGCTCTCCTCAGCTTCTGACATCCTCACTGGCTCGCATAGTCTACCACTTGCCTCACTGTGCCCCTGGAGTAATGGCTCCAGGTAGGGTCCCCTAGTTGGAGATGGCTGGGGCTTCTTCTTTCCCCACCTTGCTAAGAGCAGGCTAGTAGGGATGTGTTTCTAGTCCACTGTCTTGCTTTACCTCACACTATGGCATTATTTCTAAATATTATCAATTAAAAGAAAAAAGTACTTGCCCACTAAGGCTATAATTCAGGCTTTTGCCATTTCCTTTTCTCACTCACATGTTATAGTCACCTATTTTGAATTTGTGCATCAATTTTGACTTCTAGTACAATTTCCATACTCTAAAACCTCCTAAATATTTCATTAAATACTAGATAAAATTCAAATTATTTACTGTGAAATGGAAGATCTTTCTCGATTTTATTCTTGTCTGTCATTTTGCTCAATTTTTGCTATTTCCACAACTTTGCACTCTAATCTCCAGTTAAATACACTATCTGTTGTTTCATACTAAGTTTGTGCCTAAGATGGTCCCTTTGCTTAGAATACTCTTGCTATCCTCAACACCCATTGAAACTGTCTTCCTATTTAAACTATAGTTAATGCAACTGTATTATTTAGGCATTGTGGTTATATGTGTATATTTCTAGCTGCTTTTGTTAAAATTAAAGTAACTGTGAGATGATGATAAATATATTAGTTTGCTTTACTATAGGAAACATTCTCTGTATAAGGGGACTTCAAAAAGTTCATGGAAATATACTATTAAAAGATAAAAATTAAAATAATTTTATTTCTCGACATGATCTCCATTAAGGTCAAGATAATTTTGTAAGCAATAATACTACACATTTAGTTTATTCCTATAGAACTGAGGGTCTTTATAATTTAACCATGTCAATGTAATCCTGTTTTAACATTACTAGCTGGGGAAAAATGGATAGCCTTTACAGAATTTTTAACATCAGAGGAAAAAAAGAAGATGAAGGATCTACATTAATACTGTAAGATGAATGCTGAATGATTTCTCATGAAATTGTTCACAAAATTGCCTTTTATTGATGAGAGGCATGAGAGGGAGCACCATGACAGTGTGAAGGACTCTCTAGTGAAGATTTAACAAGGGTAATAAGTACATGGTATGATTCTTTGGTCTTGTGGAAAGTCAACAAGCAAATTGCACCAAGCATCCCCAGAACTGTTGCTCTTTATCAGTCCACTATTGCTTGGACTGGATCATCAGGACCTCTGGGTAACCATTGCTTTGATTGTGCTTTGTCTTCAGGATCAAATTGGTAAAACCGTATTTTATGCCATCTTATAGGTCTTCAAAGAAATGTTTCAGGATTTTCCCACTTGTTTAAAATTTCCACCAACAGCTCTTGTTTAAAGGTAATATTTGGGCAACAGTTTTGGCACCCATTTAGTGTAAAGTTCATTCAACTTTAATTTTTTAGTCAGCGGTATGTGAGCCGAACTAGTTGAGATCTCAATGGTGTTGGCTATTGTTTCCACTATTAATTTGTGGTTCTTTTCAATTAGGCATGAACAATATTTTTTCCTCCAAATTGACGTGGTTAGTCTATTGCTACAGAATCCATTTTCAACATTGTCTCCTCCCTTCTTAAAATGAATTATCCATTTACAAACATCAGATCCCTGTGAGGCATTGTACCTAAAACTTTTTGAAAAGCATCAATTATTTCACTATTATTCTACCCAAACTTCACCATAAAATTTATGTTTGTTCTTTATCAATTTTAGCAGAATTCATGTTGCTCTGATAAGGGCTCTTTTCAAACTTATGTCTTATCCTTATTAATGCTTTATCTAGATCCTGTGCAGTCATGTTATAGCAAGTTAATATGAGTTAATTTTGGTGCAAAAAATATTGACGTATATGCCTTTTTTATAATCTTAATTTTCCATAAACTCTGAAAGTTTAATCCTCATATTCCACATAAATCATTTTGTAAACCTCAAAATATCCACAATAGAATTTGTTTCCCAAAACAGAGAAATTTAGTCAAATTTTGATTCCTTTATTATGTTTTTAACACCTAAATTTGCCATGTGTTTATTAATGAATTAATAATGGCACCCATAGCAAAGTGGTTATAGCACCAGCCACATGCAGCGAGGGTGGCTGGTTCAAACCCAGACTGGGCCAGCTAAATAACAATGACAACTGCAACAACAACCAAAAAATAGCCGGGCATTGTAGCAGGTGCCTGTAGTCCCAGCTACTTGGGAGGCTGAGGCAGGAGAATTGCTTAAGTCCAAGAGTTTGAGGTTGCTATGAGCTGTGATTTCATAGCACTCTACCCAGGGCGACAGAGTGAGACTCTGTGTCTCAAAATAAATAAATAAATAAATAATAAATACCATATACATTAGTTTGACAAAAATTATCAGTCTAGCATAGTTTCTCCAACAAATATTTTTATTTCTTGTGTATAAGGGCCATAGAAATATTTATTTTTTAACAGAGGGCATATCTTTCTCATTGTCTATCTATTGCCTCTTAGTGTATATATTTTTGAATATGACAATCCACATCTAATTGAAATAAGTAATTGTCCCATCACACTCTTTTTCCCTTCCTTTGTTTACTATCAATTTGATTGTGGTTCTACTTTTCATCTGAAACAAAATTTTCATTCCCCCAAATTTTATTTCCTTGAATTGTTTGACATGTTGATTAAATTTTACAATTAATACATTGAGTTTTAGCATTATACACTTATCTTATATGAGCTTATTAAAATGTATTTTGTAGGCAGCACCTGTGGCTCAAAGGAGTAGGGAGCTGGCCCCATATGCTGGAAGTGGCGAGTTTAAACCCAGCCTCAGCCAAAAACTGCAGACAAAAAAAAGTATTTTGTAATTTTTTTAAAGGAGATGACATCTCTCTATGTTACCCAGGCTGGCGCATAGGTGGCATGATTATAGCTCATTGCTGCCTTGAAATCCTGGGCTCTAACAATCTCCCCAATTCAACCTGCTGAGTAGCTGGAACTATAGGCATGAGCCACTATGCTAAGCCCTTAAAAATTAACATTTTCTAAAAAATGTTTTCTTTCAATTATGAACTAATTATAAGAAATGAGTTAGCTATTTTGTTCTTTTTTTTAATCACAGAGAAGAATCTTGATTGTTTAAATATAATTTTTTCAGCTCTAATTACTTTTTAGAGTTCAAAATGTATGGCTTTAATATTTGCATTAAATAGCAAAATCAAAACTATTCCTAATATACAAATTAGCTGATTGGTGTAATTAACTAGCAATGAATTATTCACCATATTTCATTAAGGTGTTACTTTTTAAATTTAAGTCTATAATGTTACATATATATAAATATATAAAGTGCAATAATTACATGTAAATCATATATAAACAAAAGAAGTATTCGCGAAACGAGTTTAAAAAAAATCAAAGATAAATTAATCTATTCTCTTTGGAAAGCTGACAATTTGCTTATGCTTTTATTCAATTTTATTCCATTGAAATCATATAAAGAAGTGGACTCACATCTAAAATAAATCTGTGCATGAGAAAATACCCAAACAACATTTTTATGAAGGGGATATGTCAAATTATCTAAAAATTATACTACCCTTTGCAAAAACTATTCTAAATAATTTGGGCAGAGATGACATTTAAAAATAAAGGAGAAAATGGGAAGAGAAGATTGTAGGAGGAAAGATGTATTACCTTTGCTGATATTTAACACAATCATTCTTCTTAATTATTCTTGACATTTCACACATTTCACCCATTATTTCCTGAGCTCCCCTAGAGCACACTTTTTTTTCTTTTTAATAGCGAAGACTAGTTGCTTATAGAGCAAATTGTACATTTCTGTCTTTTAATAAATTCAAACTTTTATCCTACCCCTCATATATAAGCAGATAGCACCATCTGTCTTATAAGCAGGTGTGTTTATAGCAAGGATTTCTGTAAATACATTACTAAAGGTAGAATAAGCTTCTAAAATTAAATAAGGCATTGAAGTACTAGCAAATTTGGCATTTAGAATAAGTAGATTGCAATGAATTAAAATTACATACTGTTTAGATGTTTATATTTCAAATTTTAAGCACATCAAAAGCTACAGAAAATTTTAATTAATAATGAATAGAATAAATGTCTTTCACACATTCATTCAAGAGTATCACTATATTCTATTGATATTCCCTTAGCAAAACAGTCACATTTATTACTTTGCTCCTTTCTTTACCCACATATGTCCAGATAAATCTTTTAAAACATGTGTATGGCTTTAAAAATTGTGATCTCTTAGATTCTGGGTTAGCCTATATAATAGGCAAAATCAAATGCTTATTGTAAGCAAGACCCTTATTTTATTCTCCTGTATATAACGTGTTATAAGTAGTAAGGAGATTTCAGTTACAATTAGCATAATTTAATATTATTAATCTTATCTTGAATTATATCAAATTTAATGAAAATAAGATAAAACAAGTAATTTATAATTTTTATGTATTTGTGATTATGGAAGACCATGTTCTTTCAAAATTTATTACAAATGTAGTAAAATAAACTGAAATTATAGATTTATATACTGTGTAGCTGAACTGAGTGAAGAAGTGTAAATACCTGTGTCAGAATATCTCCAATTTTCACAAGGAGAAGAAAGCATCGTATAAAGTAAAAAAAGAAAAAAAAAATTCAAGTAAACCAACGCTTATCACCTACTTAACAAAGTTTGACACAAATGCTGTTGATAAATAAATACTTCTTCCAAGAATTCAGAAATTAAGATGTTAGCCCACAGCTAGAAGAAATGTTTTTGGTAATATGTACCTATGCGTCTATAAAGCATAAAATAAGCTTTTAAAGAACTAAATATATTAAAAGGAAAAAAAAGTCCCTTTATTGTTTCCCAATGCTTTGTGGAAAATCGATAACCATATCTTTTTACTTGAATCATTTCTTTTATTTTTTTAAGTTTTTATTTCAGACTATTACAGGGATACATGAATAGAATAATAAAATATGAATTTTCTTTATATCTTTTTATTGTATAAGTTTAATTATTAGAGATAGAAAATCTTTGAATAGCATCTGTTGCACAAGTCCTTTAAGTTTTGAAATGAAACTAGAGGGTTCTTCCATTCCACTGTGGAGGTTTTAAGGCTGTGTTCCAGAAATGTGTTGGAACGCTAAAGATCTGCTCTGGTTATCTCTAAAGCATATAGACTATGAGCAAAACGAAACTGATGGTTCTGAAAGAGTGTAATTCTATGACTATTATCATGTATTGAGATATACTTTATAATGTATCACACCTTTTTAAATGTTCATATCCAATATTTTGTAAGTAATTTCATTAAAATCCCTGATAATTACAAAATTTATTAATTTGAAAATGTGTCCTTGTATTGAAAAAGCCTAAAAGTATGAATTAAATAACACTTCACCATTTGAATTATATCAACCATTCATATTAAATTCAGAAGAAAGTAAGCACCCCCTATAACTAACTATATGTAATTAAAAGCAGATACTGAGAATGAGTAACATACTAAAACATCATAATTTCATACTATTCTGGAGTTTTAAGGTTTATATTTGCTGAATCTTTAAAACAGTCTTTGATTTAAATAGTGACCATTTATAGTTGACAACATTAATGGAATTTAATGAATGAGTATGGTGTTGCTTTTTAAAGTACGTCACTTATGTGTTAACATTTAGAATATGTTCTTTGAAGAGATGTGTTGAAAATAGAATATAGATGTTAGGTAGATTATTGTTTACTGTATTAAGTTTTATCTTGTTTCCTATAATTAAACATTATCATTTAATTTAGCATTATCAATTAACATCATGAAATGTTGGAATTTTTCTACATTAAAGTACATAATAAATAAATTTTATGTTCATACAATGCATATAAAATAAAAATGCAATAATTTTAAGAGATATGTGGAAAGAGTGAACACTTCATTTTGTGTTTAGAAACTTTGTCACTCTTGAATTATTTTCTGATGGAAAAACGGGAACTATATCTTTCTGTTCATTTTTTTCTATTGAAGTCTTTTAAGCTTTGATGAATTATAATAGAAAAATGCAAAGTATATCTAATAAGTGATAAAAAATAATGTGTGTGTATGTATATATACAATAAAATCTATATGTATATCTTTTTATTGTACATATACAAATATATATATATACATATATATATATACACTTTTTTTTTTTTTCCCCCTTGGTAGAGTGCCATGGCGTCACAGTTTACTGCAACCTCAAACTCTGGGGCTCAAAGTGATTCTCTTTCCTCAGCCTCCCAAGTAAGTGGGACTTCAGGCACCCGCCACAACTCCTGGCTACTTTTAAAGATGAGGTCTCGCTCTACCTCAGGCTGGTCTTGAACCCTTGAGCTCAGGCAATCTACTGCCTCGGACTCCCAAGTGCTAGGATTGCAGGTGTGAGCCCCTGAGCCTGGCTAATATTTCATATATATACATCGAAAAACAGTTATTACAGCAAAGTTAACTAACCTATCAATCACTTTGGTACTTACCATTTTGTGTGTCAGGAGGCAAGAATATTTGAGTTCTACTCAGCAAATTTCAACTATACAATACAGTATTATTAAATATAGGCACTCTGCTGTATATTAGGTCTCCATAAATTGTTCATCTTATGACTGAAAGTATATTTGACTATTTTAACAATATATCCTTTTCCTCCTCCCCCCAGAAAACATCAAACATCATACTACTTTCTGTTACTATGCATTTGACAGTTTTTTAGATTTCATGTGTAAGTGACATCATGCAGTATTTGTTCTTCTGTGTATGGCTTATATCACTTAACATAATGTCATCTGGGTTCATTCAGTTTGAATGACAAGCTTTCCTTTTATTTTAATGCTGAATAAAAATGCAAGTGTGTGCTTTTTTTTAACTACTCATTTGCTGTATGACTTCTACCTTGTTTCCACATTTTGGCTACTGTGAATAATGTCATAATAAACATGGAAGTGAAAATATCTCTGCAAGATGGTGATTTTTTTTTCCTTTGGACATATACTCAAAAGTTAAATTTCTGCATGATTGGGTAGTTCTATCCTTAGTTTTTGAAGAACCTCCATGGTGTTTTTTCTTAACAGTATCTCCACCAATTTACATTCTCAACATTAACAAGGGTCTTGCTTCCTCAACATTCTTGTGAGATATTTTTGTTTTTTGTTAATAGCCAGTCTAACAGGTGTGAGGTTATATCGCATTATGGTTTTGGTTTTTATTTCTCTGATTATTAGAGAAGAGCAAATTTTCATTTATCTATTGGCCATTTGTATATGGTCTTCAGAGAAATGTCAATTCAGGTCCCTTACCTATTTTTCAATCTATTTATTTTTGTATTTGCTATTTCATTTCATAAATTCCTTATATATTTCTGTTCTTAACTTCTTATCTGATACATGGCTTGCAAATATTTTCTACCATTCTACAGGTTGCCTTTTCATTTTTTTTTCCATTGTTTACTTTGCTGTGCATATGTTTGTTTTATATAATTTCTCTTTTTTTTGGCTTTTTTTGTCTATCCTATTTGGTATCGTATCAAAAATCATTCTCAAGATCAAATAGCAGGGTGATTTTTCCTTGTGTCTTTTATATTTATTTTTTAATTAATGTGGGTAAATAATAACTATATATTTGTAGGTTATGTATAATTTGATATAGGCAAGCAATGTGCAAAAATGAAATCTGGGTAATTCAGGTATTCATCACCTCTAGCATTTATCACTTCTTTTTGTTAGGAATATTTCAATTCCACTTTTTTTTTTTTTTTTTTTTGGTTATTTTAAAACATATCAGAACTCTTTTTGAAAATAGTCACTTTGTTGTGCTATCAAACAGCTCATTCTGTCTGTCAAATTATATTTTTCACCCATTAGCCATCCCAGTTTATCCATTCCTACTTGATATACTTTTCAGTCTCTGGTAATTATCATTCTACTCTTAGTCTCCATGGGATCAATTATTTTAATAGTTAGCTTCCATATTGATGGAGAATACATGAGATTTGCCTTCCAGTGCTTGGTTGACTTAATTTAACATGAGGTTTTTCCATTCCATTTATTTACTATAAATGAACAGGATCCTATTTCTTTTCAAGGCTGAATAGTATTCCATTGTATATATGTACCATATTTTCACTATGCATCCACTCATTGATGGACACTTAGGCTTATTTCAAATCTTGGCTATTATAAATGGTGCTGCAATAAACATGAGAATTCAAATATCTTTTCAACATTCAAATTTTCTTTTTCTAGCATTGGGATGGTTGCAACATGTATTACTATGTTCAGTTTTGCATGGAACTTACACATTGTATTCTATAGTGGCTATACTTGTTTATATTCCCACCAAAAGTGTAAAATGGTTCCCCTTTCTACACATCCTCTCTAAACATTTGTTATTGCCTTTTTGACAAAAGCCATTTTGCCTAAAGAGAGATGATATGTTATTGTAATTTTGATTTTCATTTCTCTGATGATTTGTAATGTTGGCATTTCTTTCATATACCTGTTGGACATTTGTTTGTGTACTTTTGAGAAATGCTTCCTCAGGTATTTTACACATTTACAGATCAGATCATTTGATATTTTTCCTATTGAGTTATTTTAGTTCCTTACAGATGTATTCCAGTTATTAAAACTTTATCAGGACTATTTGAAAGTATTTTCTCCCATTCTGTGGGTTTTCTGAATTGTGTGAAAATTTTTTAGCTTCTAAATTTTATATCGAATCACAAAACAACCAGAAAAATCCATCTTGGGCAAAAAAAAAAAATGTACAAGTCATATTACCTACTTAAAATTATGTTACTATTTTCCATTTTTGCTTTGACTGCCTGTGCTTTTAGGGTATTATTCAGGTAATCATTGCCCAGACCAATGTCCTGAAGCATTTCCTAGTGTTTTCTTCTACTAGTTTCATATCTCCAAATCTTAAGTTTAAATCTTTAATCCAATTTAATTTATGTTCATATATGATAAGATTTGAGGGTCTAGTTTAATTTTTTAGCATATGATACCAACTTTTCCCAAAACAGTTTTTTTTTTTTTTTTTTGAAACAGAGTCTCAAGCTGTCGCTTGGGTAGAGTGTCATTGTGTCACAGCTTACAGCAACTTCAAACTCTTGGGTTTAAGCAATTCTCTTGCCTCAGCCTCCCGAGTACCTGGGACTACAGGCACCTGCTACAATGCCTGGCTATTTTTTGGTTGTAGTTGGCATTGTTGTTTGGCAGGCCTGGGCTGGATTTGACAAACCAGCTCTGATGTATGTAGCTGGCACCCTAATCACTGAGCTACAGGCACCAAGCCATTCCCAGGACAATTTATTGAAGAGACTATACTTTACTCAGTGTGTATTCTTGGCACCTTTGTTAAATGAAAAATGGATTTATTTCTGGGTTCTCTATTCTGTTTAATTAGTGTGTATATTTGTTTTTATGCCAATGTCCTACTGTTCGGTTACTATACCTCTGTATCATAATTTTTAAGCAGGTAATATGAGTCTTATGTTCTTTTTGCCCAAGATGGATTATTCTGGTAATTTTGTGATTCCATATATAATTTAGAATTATTTTTTCTATTTCTGTGAAGAACAACATTGTTCTTTTGATGGAGATTGGATTGTATCTGTAGATACTTTTGGAAAATCAACATTTTAACAATATTTATGTTTCTAATTTATGAATATGGGGTATATTTTTCTTTTTAAATATCCTCTTCAATTTATTTCATTAATGTTTTATATTTTCATTGTAGAGATTTTTCACACCTTTGGTTAAGTGTATTCTGAGGTATTTTATTTTATTTAATTGATAGCTATTTAAATTACACTAGTTTCCTGAACTTTTGTTCATATTGTTTGCTGTTGACATGCAGATATGTTACTGATTTTTTAATGTTAATTTTGTATCCTATAAATTTATTGAATTTGTTTATCAGTACTAATAGTTTTTATTAGAATCTGTAGATTTTTCTAAATATAATTTCTTATTATCTGCAAGCGAGAAGAACTTGACATATTCCCTTTCGATTTAGAAGTCCTTCATTTCATTATCTTGTCTGAGTTAGTTTGGACTTCAGGTACTATTAAATCACAGTAGGCAAAATGGACATCCTTGCCTGTTCCAGGTCTCAGAAGAAAGGCGGTTAGTTGTCTGCTGTTCAGTATGATACTAGTGGTGGAACTGTCAGATATGGCTTTTACTATGGTTAGGCATATTTCTTCTCTGTCCATTTTTTCTTTTTCTTTTCTTTCTTTCTTTCCTTTTTTAAAATTTTTTTATCACGAAAGTGTATTGAGTCCTTTGACATCAATACACTTTGATCTTTGATGAAAAGATCACAAAGCTTTTGAATTTTTGAAGACTTATTTCCTGTCCTAATATATGGCATATCCTTGAAAATGATCCATGTACTGAGGAGATGAATATGTATTCTGCAATTGTTGGATGAAACTTTCTGTAGATATCTATTATGTCCAGTTGGTCTATAATGCCTATTAAGTTGCATGTTTTTCTTTTGTTGATTTTCTCTGTGGATAATCTGTCCAATGCTAAAAGTAAGGTGTTGAAAAATCTCAATTTTTTTTTTTTTTAATTCATATTGATCTCTCTCTTCTTTCTGAAAATATTTGCTTCATAAATCCAAGTGCTTCACTGTTTGGTACACATATATATTTAATATTGTTATATCTTTTTGCTGAAATGACTCCTTTATCATTATATAATGACCTTCTTTTTGTCTTTATGCTTTTTTTGTCTTAAAATCTATTTTACCTGATGCAATTACAGCAACTCTTGCTTTTTTTGTCTTTAATTCTGTTGAAATGATACATTATATTTTTGGATTTATGTATGTTTAACCATTCTTGCTTTCCTGGTATGAAACATACTCATAAATGGTGTGTTATCCTTTTGACTTGTGGTTGAATTATTGTTTATTTTTCTCCTTCTCTTTATTTTCAGACTTATGTGTGTCTTTATAGATGAAATAAGTGGAGGTTTTTTTTTTTTTTTTAGAAAATACACTTTAGAAAACATAGGTATTTTTTATTGTTTTATTCATCAAGCCATTTGGTGGCTTTTCACTGGAGAGTTTAGTAAATTTATATTCAAAATTATTATTTATAGGTGAAGAAATATTAATGTCATGTTGTTATTTGATTGCTAGCTTTTAGTCCTCTCTTTCTTTATTTCTTTTTACATTCTTTGTGTAAACATGATTTTCTATGGTTAGTGGATTTTAATTTGAACCTTTTCATTTTTTTTCTATCTTTTGTAGCTTTTACTTTTTTTTTAAATTTGCGATTACCATGGAGCTTGAAGAAACCATTTTATAACTAATTATTTTAAACAAATGACAGCTTAAACCTGTTCACAAAAAAACAAAGGATGAAATTAAAAGAAACTCCATATTTTAACTTCATCTCATGCTTTGTAACTTTTTGTTTTTTCTGCTTATGTCTTTTTATTATATCTTTATTATATAATATCTTTTAATTATTTTTATTTATATTTAATAAAATGCTACTTTAATTGATATCGTTAATAGTTTTATCTTTCAGTCTTTTTATTTAAGATATAAATGATATATACACCACAATTCTAGCAATAGGGTTTTCTGTATTTGTGTACTTACTGTTACCATTAGGTTTTATATCATGAAGTGATTTCTTACTATTTCTTAACATCTTTTAATTGTAGATTGAAAAATTACCTTTAGCATTTTTTGTATGAAAGATATGGTGTTGATGAAATCTCACAGTTTGTTTATCTTTTAGTTTTTGTTTACTTTTCATACTTGAAGAATATTTTTGCAGAATATAATAGTCCTAAGATTAAGGTTTTTCTACCTTCTACACTTTAATTATGCTGTGCCACCAGCTTCTCAACTGTAATCTTTTCACTGATTAGTGTGCTGGCATTCATATTGAAGCTCCTTTATACATTATTTCCTCCTTTTTCTTGATTCCTTTAGAATCTTTTTTTTTTTTATGATCTATGATCCTTAGGAGCTTGATAATTAATTATTTTGAGGTAATCTTATTTGTGTCAAAACTATTTGGTGTTATATGACCTTATTGTACTTGAGTATTGATTATCTATCATTTGGTTGGAAAGTTATCTTTTATTATTTCTTGAATGCACTTTCTAACCCTATATGTCTCTTTACATCTTTTTTAAGGCCAGTAATTCTTAGATTTTCCCTGTTGAAGCTTTTTTTCCTATGTCTTATAAGCATGCTTCATTCATTTTATTATTTATTTTTTCTCTTCTAACTGTATATTTTTATACAGCTTATTTTTAACTCACTAGTTCTTTTTTATTTTTTATTTTTTATTTTTTTTGCCTGCTTAATCTATTCTGCTATTGTCTAACACATTTTGCAATTTGTGAACTGAATTTTTCAGCTCCAGTATTTCTGCTTGATTTTTTAAAACTATTTTGATCTCTTTACTAGATTTTCCTAATAGGATTATGAGTTCTTTCTCTGTGTTGATAAAATTCTCTTTCTCAACTGTCACATATCTCCACCATTCCAGGATTAGTTACTCGTGCTTTATTGAGTCCATTTTGAGAGATGAGATTTTTCTGGATGTTCTTTATGCTTGTTAATGTTTGTAACTGTTTGGGCATAATAGACTTAGATTTTGATTATAATCTCCACCATCTGGATTACTTTAAACCCAATCTTCTGTATAAGGCTTTCTAAGTATTCAAAAGAAATTGAGTGTTGTGATTTTAGTCTTTAGTGATTGCTGTCCTATTATCACTAGTGAATGTCCCAAGCCCAGTAATGCTACATCTCCTTCAGATTCACAGTGACACTGCCTTGGTGGGGTTTGCTAAAATATTAGAGAATTCTGGGGATTACCAGACAAAATCTTTCAATCTTTTCTCTTCCATTCCACAAAGAAGAATAGTTTTACTGTCAGTATTGGGTCACCTGGAGTTGAAGGAAGAGTAATATGTGTACTCCCTTGTGTTCACCATAGCTGGGAGTTTGCCAATTCTCACCTGAAGCCAGACCATTCTCACTCAAGGCCCTCCAAGACTGCTTCCTAGCTACTGCTGATGTTTATTCATGGCCCAAGGCCATGAGTCCTTGTCTGGCTTTGGTATCAGGGTAATGCTGGCCTCATAAAATGTGTTTGAAATTCTATTTAATTATTTGGAAGACATTGAGAAGATTAGTATTTATTTTGAGTAATTCGTAGAATTTCTCAGGGAACCCATGTGATCTAGGAGCTTTCTTTGTTGGAAGATTTTTTTTTTTTTTAATTTTTTCAATTTCAGGTTAATGTGTGGGCATAAACAACTAAGTTACAGTGTTCATGTTGCTAGTTAGAGTCCCTGTTGTATTTGTGTCTTACACCCTGTTGGAAGATTTTTGATTACTGATTCATCTCCTTACTTGTCATTTGTTATTCAGACTTGTTTCTATTTTAATTCTATCATTGACCCATCGAAAGTACATGTTTAATTTCAATATACTCATGGATTTTCTGATTTTCCTCTGGTTATTGGTACCTAATTTCACACAATTGTGTTCAGAAAATATGATTGATGTGATTTTAATATTCTTAAATTTATTAAACCTTGTTCTATGACTTAACATGCGATTTATTAAGAAAAATATTCTGTGCATGCCTAGGAAGAATATGTACTCTTTCATTTTGGGGTAGAATGTTTGTATGGGCCCGTTAGGTTTATTTGGTCTGAGGTGTGAATCAGATGTTTCCAACTGATTTTCTGTCTGGATAATCTTTCCATTCTTGAAAATGAGGTATTTAGTCCCTTACTATTTATTGTATTGCTTTAAATCTGCTGTTGTACCACCCTATTGCATTTTAAAGTTTCAGTCATTGCATTCTTTGGTACAGAAATTTATTTGGTTTTTTTTAGGTTTTCTTTCTCTTTGCTGAACAGATTTTGTTCCTGTATTGTGTTTCTGATTGTGTTAAATTGTTCATCTGTGTTCCCTTGTAGCTCACTGGGCTTCTTTAAAACTATTCTTTTGAATTCTTTGTAAGGCAATTTGTGAATCATCTTTTTGGGGTCAGTTCTTGGGAGCTTATTGTGTTCTTTTGGTGGTGTGATATTTTCTTAAGTCTTCCTGATTCTTGAAGACTTGACTAGTTGTATGTATATTTAACAAATTCACCTGTTCCAAACTTTATGGAAAAGTTTGAAAAGACCTCACTTTGAGGGTTTGGAAGAGCATGCTGGAATGTGTTGTGACATCTGAAATGATGTGATTTGGTGGCTCCAGGTTCAGGGGAGCATCATGTCTTGTCAGTTCAGGCAGCTGGTGCTCATGATTTGAAAACTTATTTTTAGTGGTGAGACTGGTGGTCATTACACTGTGGCTGTGAGTGCCATTGGATTCCTCATCGGTGTCTCTTGGCCTATCATGGAAGAACCTGGGCTGAAGGAAGTTGGGGCTTGGGCCAGCAGTGTGGTGAACATCGTGGCATGAGCTGGGGAGTGCTATAGGTGCACCCATTGAGGCAGGTACAAGTAGCAAACATCTCCATGTCTGTACAGTTTGGGGCTGAAGGCATGCATGCAAATGGCTGGGAGAGCGACCTGCAGGCCAATCCAGGGGTTGGTGTGTAAGCAATTTGCAGGCACATATGCAGTGGCCATGCTGGAAGTTGGGCCAGAGTATCTGCAATGGCACTTACCAGACATGTCTTAGGTAAGGTTAGGAAAAGGTATGAATGCTCAAGCAACTGGGGTCTGCAAAGGCAGAAAACTACAGCTCTTAATGGCAAAGCAGCAAGTGGTCCCTGGTGATGATCATTGAAAGTGTCTTCAATGGTGAAAGAATTCTACAGGCTGATGATGTCTATAATGGCAAAAACTACCATTGTCTGCAGAGCAGCCTATTGGGCATCATGGTGGCATCCCTTACATGGCAGATATAAATAACCATTGACTTCTCTTTTTGTCACTAGTCATCTTCAGATGTTTCATCTATGCTGGTCTCCCCAGTAATATGGGTGCAGTGAAAGTGAGGTAGATCCTTTGGGCAGTGCACTTAAACAGTGGGGATACCAGTCAGCCACTTGTTCTCCTTTCCCTGTAAGGCAAACCCACAAACAAGGAAGTCCCCTTTCCATACTGAGCAATTTCAGTCTGGGGACAAGATAATGTAGCTAAAATACAACAGTTCACTTCTTCTTTTTGCCAGTTATTCCTGTGTTGCGGTTTCTTAAATGGAGTGCTGAGGTCCTTAGAGTTATTTTTGTTCATGGATAGTGGTCTAATTATGGATAGTGGTCTAAATTTTTTTTTTTTTTTGGGGGGGGAGACAGAGGTGGTATGTCTTACTCTGCCATTTTGCTGACATCTCTTCTCCCAATTATTTCTTAATCGTTTATTTATGCTCTTCAATCTCAGCAGATTCACCTGTTTTATTGGGATTATTTTGCTAAGGACACTCACATCAAAATTTCTCTAGAATTTGACCAAGCTAGTATTAACTCATCAAAGTCCTCACTTAAATATTCTTCAATAAATATTTTAGATATCCAAGTGAATTGTACTGTAATGATAAGTTATGTATACCTGAACAATTACAGAAAGAAAAAAAAAATCATTAAAAATCCTAAGATAATTCAGTAATGAAGACAATATATAACAGTAATGTCATGAAAAGCTAATCTAATGATTTGGAAAGTGAGTAAAATTTTCAAATCAAGTGAGTAAACATTTCAATTAAAAAAAATCATTAAAAAATAAAAAAATAGAAAACTTTAATGAATGAAGTTAAAATACTAATACTTTCATTAACACAGGCCAATATATTACTTTGCTCTAAATATTGTAAAACTTTAATTTCCTGCTGAGTATTTAGTAGTGAATGCCAACAAAAGTATCTGCATCTGCTAATAAATTAAAGGATAATATTTATACTTACAGTGTTAAAATAGTTGTGTATAATTTAGCATTTTAGCATAGTTTTATGAATAATTTTCCAAATATGAAAAATTTCAGTATTAAAGTGGCAGAGACTGTGAAGATTTACAATTATTTTAATGTGCTAAATGCCTTTAAATTAGATTCATACAGACATGCATACAAATATATAGCCATCTAGTAGTATCCTTCGATATCCATCATTACAAAATAGATAAATGCAAAAGATTCTTATGAAAAAAAAAATGGCCCAGTAATTATACATACCCTACACATACCTTGTCATATATTTTACATCACTTCTGGATTATTATTATATCTAATACAATGCCTGTATGTTACTTCAGTTTTATGAATTCATTGTGCTGCAAATTTAAGTTTTGTGTTTTGAAACTTGGTAGATTTTTTTCTTTTTTTTTTTTCTAGAACATTTTCAATCTATGGTTGGTTTATATATATATGTATATACACAAACACATAAACAGAGGGTGGTAAAAAATATATGCACATTTTAAAAAAGGAAATACTGTATTAAATTTGTAATCTTCAAGTCAAATTTGACTTCTGCTTTTACAAGAGATGTTTAACATGACTGGTACTCATTTTTCATTATCACTATATACTGAATATTATACTTTTAAAACAGTTTTATCCTTTTTAAAAATGTGTATACTTTTTTGACACCCTGTGGATACACACACTTGTACATACATACATATGAGGTCTGTCAATAAGTTCATAAACTTGCCACTGTGTGCTTATATTGGCAGTATCATACAAACGGATTGGTAAAGTTTTATAACCTTGATATATCAGTGTTTCATAGTTGTGTCTGTTTCAATGGGTGGCAGTGTCTTGTTGAGTAGAGTTCACTAATGTGTTTTTGTGTACCATTGTGAGAAGGTCAGAGCTTGAATTAGAGCAATGAATAAACATTGCATTTCTTGTTAAACTTGGAAAAATTGAAAATGAAATCAGGGACTTGTTAGCATAAGCTATGGGATAATGCCGTGAAGAAAACAGTAGTATACAAATGGATTAAAAGTTTTTCTGAGAGAAGAGAAAACATCGATGATAACGACAGCTCAGAGCAGCCAGTAACAAGAAGAAGTGAAGAAAATATTGCAAAAATTCTTTGAATTGTGCACCAAAAATATCAGTTAACTGTGAGAAACATAGCGGACCAAATAAATATTGACAGAGAAATGATTAGGAAAATTTTAACAGAAAATCTTCGCCAAAAACTCGTGGCTTTTGAATCATGACAATGTACCAGCTCACATGACACTGTCCTGAGGGAGTTTTTTGGCAGTAAACAAATAACTACATTGAAAAACCTTTCCTGCTCACCTGATCTGACCCCCAATGATTTTTTTCTTTATATTTCAATGGCATTGAAGTCATATGATGAGAGTTCTGATGGCCATTTCAGAAAAAGAGTTCCAAAATTTTTTTGAAGGTTGGACAAGGCACTATCATCAATGTATAGCTTCTCAAGGGGAGTAATTCAGGGGGAAACCATAGTGATATTAAACAATGAGTATGTAGTGCTTATCATAGGAGAGTTTATGACTTAATTGTTAGACATATATTTATGCCACATACATGTACCTGTGTACATTTATATATGTATATAAAGATAACATATAAAGAATTTTTTATGCAAACATTTTCTGATGTGGTAAGTAGAATATGTGAAAATTTAAGTATTTTTTTTTTTTTTTGCACAATGAAAATTAAAGGTTGAGAATTATATTTTAAGAAAAATGGAAAGTAGAAAGTCCATGGATCTGAAGAATGAAAGCGAAACCTGAGTAAAAATAATGAGCTTATAATTAGAAAGCTCTATTTGAATAGCCAGGTCACTCAGAGATTGTGTACTTATTGCTGTTGCTTAGAAGCCACTCTTAGTTTGAGTTAGTGCTTGGCACCAAGTAGATACATATTATTTACTGAGTTCCCTGTACACAAAATTTATTGTCTAGAAAATAACTATTTTTAAAATAATATACATATTCTCCATCAAAATAAGTAGAAATTAAAAAAATAAAACCATGGGGAAAATACTCCTGGAGATTTACAACAATAAAAACAATAAGAAATTATTCAAAAAATATTTTCTATTTATGTCATGTCAAAAACCACTAAGACACATGATCCAAAAAATCAACTGATTTCATAGGTTTAAAGTATATCAAGCAAGCTTTGATAATTGATATACAAACAAATAAAAAAATACACAGTTCTTTAGAGGAAGAATTGAACCCATTTCTTTTAGAAATTAACAGATGAATTTGAAAAAAATATTAATCAGTAAATAAAGAAAGCATTGAAATGACAAAGATGACAAACTCAATTAATGGATATGTAAAGCATTATTTCCAAAGCAGTATATACATTCCATTTAGACTCTCAAAGAATATTTTAAAGTTTTGATTAGATATTAGAAGTTTAGAAAAAGAACTGTAGTTTCAAACTTCTTGAAACTTATAGGAAAGCCAATAGTGTGGAAATACAGGTATTCTGTTCAAACCTCCCACTGCAAATAATTAAACTTGGTATAATAATTTATAATTATTTTAAAAGCACAAGTCTAGCAGGATGGTAAAAAATTACCAAGACAATACTATTTGTCATAATAGGAACCCAAAGAAATAAACAA
Source organism: Loris lydekkerianus (assembly GCA_963574355.1). Taxonomy (NCBI): domain Eukaryota; kingdom Metazoa; phylum Chordata; class Mammalia; order Primates; family Lorisidae; genus Loris; species Loris lydekkerianus. The sequence continues at coordinate 1,294 of CAUYPK010047499.1, read as the reverse complement.
GTTACTGAAGCTGTTTTTGTCACAAAAATATTGGGCAAAATAAGGAAACTTGAGCATTGCCTCTCTCTCTCTCTGTCTCTCTCTCTTTCTCTCTGTCTCTCTCTTTATTTTTAGCTTTATTGTGGTAGAATATATTTAAGAATGGCACTCATTTAGTGTGAAATGTCTGATGAGTATGAACTTAAGCAACCATCTTTGATATCCTCAATCAATCAAAGTAATAGACACATCCAATACCTGTCAAAGTATCCTTTGGTTCTTGGTTTTGTTTTGTTTTTCCTTCCTATAAAAACACGTTGTATGAGATCTATCCTCTTAATTTTTTAAGTGCATGATATCTTTTACTAACTACTAGTGTGTACTGTGATCTCTGCTAATTCATATAGCATAACTAAAACTTTATATCATTTGAAGAACAACTTCCCATTTCTCCCTTACCCTGGTCCTAGAAATTATTACTGTATTTTTTGTTTCCATGAGTTTGACTACTACAGATATTTCTATGAACATTGAGTTTCAAGATCAATAATAATGTAAAGCCCGGGAAACAAATATCAGAGCCTATCTAAATTGTAGATTGTATCCTTTTAAAAATATATACAAATTATAAAGTTTAGCAAGCAACCTTTTTCTCCTAATGATGTGGCCTTCCAGATGAAATACTCTGGGGTGAGTGTAAACCCAAGATGAAATTGCCCTACCCATCTCCAGATAATGTTAATCTAAAGTTAAACAGAAGTCTCCTTGAAGCGAAGTAGAGTTTGGGAAAAAGGTGCTGAAGACTTGTAAATATAATATCATAAGTAAAGCAATCAGTCAACCCTTAAAATGGGAGAAGATATTTGCAGGTTATATCTCTGACAAAGGTTTAATAATCAGAATCCTAAGAGAACTCAAATGTATTAGCAAGAAAAGAACAAGTGATCCCATCTCAGGGTGGGCAAGGGACTTGAAGAGAAACTTCTCTGAAGAAGACAGGCACACAGCCTACAGACACATGAAAAAATGCTCATCACCCTTAATCATCAGAAAAATGCAAATCAAAACTGCTTTGAAATATCATCTAACTCCAGTAAGATTAGACCACATCACAAAATCCCAAAACCAGAGATGCTGGTGTGAATGTGGACAAAAGGGAACACTTCTACATTGCTGATGGGAATATAAACTAATATGTTCCTTTTGGAAAGATGTTTGGAGAACACTTAGAGATCTAAAAATAGACCTGCCATTTGTGATTCGATGGGCACTTGGGCTTCTTCCCTGATTTAGCAATTATGAATTGGGCTGCAGT
>CAUYPK010047497.1:0-35964 GCA_963574355.1 Loris lydekkerianus | reverse complement strand
CCCTCCTCAGAAGCAGCATAACAAAATCCAAACTTGGCAAAGAGCCACAGTATACAAAATAATGATAAGAGGCAAAGAGCCGAAATTCATTTTGGCCGGGAGCCGCATGCGGCTCTAGCTGCGTGTTCGCCACCCCTGCGAGTTTGGGAACCATACAGGGCATCCATAAAGTTTTGTACACATAGGTTAGATTATGCTGCAGTAATGAATATCTCCCATATTTCAAGGCTTGAAACAATATTTATATTTTGCTTATACTATGCAACCCTCATGGGTTAACTGGGGTCTGTGTTCCCTGGTAATCTTCTTCCTCACTCTGGGGCACAGGCTAACAGAGCAACCATTACCTGAAACATTGGCGTTTGCTGTAGCAGAAAAAAAGAAAGAAGATACCAAAATGCACATTGACCCTGAAAGCTTCTTCCCAGGAGTGACGCTTGTCACTTCCTTACATGTTCTATTCATAAAGTTAGTCTTATGGGCAAACCTGACCTCACGTAAGGGCAGCCAGGTATTGTTAAAACTTAAATGTGATCTGTAGATAACCTATAAAGGCTTTTTAATGTCTAGGAGTCTATGCTTCTCAAGTGCATGGAGAATAGTTATGGCAAACATTTGCCTTGAGAGCAAACATGAACTCTATAGCCCAGATTGATGATATTTTGGGGGAAATTTTTGAGATAATTGTATAGTCACATGCAGGTATAGGAAACAATACAGAGAAATCTTATAGACACATTGCCTCACTTCTCTAATAATAGCATTTTTCAAAACTGTAGGGTAATATTAAGCCAGGATACCGACACTGATGTAGTCCATGTATCTGATTCAGATTTCCCCTGGTTTCGTTTGTGCTTATTTGCATCTGTGTATGTGTGTTTAGTCCTATACATTTGATTAGACGGTTAGGTTCGTGTATCCTCCTCCACTGTTAAGGTACTGATCAGTTCAAACATCAAAAGGACCCTTGAGGTCGCCCTGTACAACAGCACTCACCTCCCTCCCTCTATGGTTGCCCTTATGACTGATGTGCTCTCAATTTTAAATATTTTGTAATTTTCAAGAAATTTATTTACATATAAACATACGGTATGTAATTCTAGGAAACTGGCATTTTTCATTCAGCATACTTTCCTGGAGATTCATCTAGGTTGTTGAATACATCAGTGATGTGTTCCTTTTTATTGCTGTGTGACATTCATAGTATGTATGTGCCTCATTTGTTTAATTATTGACTGTTGAAGGACATCTGGTTGTTTCTGGTTTTTGACTCATGTGAATAAAGTAGCTATGAACATTTTTGTATAGGTTTTATATAAAAATAAGTTTTCATTTCTCTTGGATGAATGCCCATGAGTGAAATTACAAATGATTGTTGGATTTTAGCAAATGCATTTTTTCTTCATTGAATGTTATGATCATATCATTTATTTTATATTCCATTAATGTAATAAATTACACTGGTTTTAAATGTTGAACCATTTTTGCATACCTAAAACCCACTTGGTCATGGTTTACAAGTATTTTTATACACTGTTTAGAATTGATTTATTAATATTTATTAAAGATATTTACTTCAAAGTTGAAATTATTGGTTCATAGTTTTCTTTATTCTCTCCTTTTTAAAAACTATCTTTGTCTGATTTTTTTTTTTTTTTTTTGACTTGGCATCTGTAGCTCAGTGAGAAGGGTGCCGGACACATACACTGAGGCTGGCAGGTTTGAGCCTGGTCCGGGCCTGCTAAACAACAATGACAACTGCAACCAAAAAATAGCCGGCCATTGTGGCGGGTGCCTGTAGTCCCAGCTACTCAGGAGGCTGAGGCAAGAGAATTGCGTAAGCCCAAGAGTTTGAGGTTGCTGTGGGCTGTGATGCCACAGCACTCTACCTAGGGTGACATAGTGAGACTCTGCCTTACACACACACAAAAATAAATAGATAAAAATAAAAACTATCTTTGTCTGATTTTTTTATATTGAAAATGAATTAGTATGTTGTAGAGTAAGCTAAAAGACAGACGACCTCTGAGCAAGATGATTTGCAGCTGGGGGGTGGGCCCTCAGGCAATTTGTCTGCAGGTGCTCCTTGCATAGAAAGATACCCAGCTCATGGAGATCCTTAGGCATGTAGTCATTGTCTAATACTCCCCTCACCTGCCTTATACTGTCTCAATAAAAGGCTACTGTGAAGGTTGCTCGGGGCTACCCTGCTATCAAGGTCAGCCTGCCTCCTGCAAGATGAACTACATCAGGCCTGGTTCCTTCCTGCTGCGATTGAGACCAGGGCCATACGGGCTGCGACAGTACGTATTACCTTCTGTTCTATATTTTAGAACTGATTATATAAAACTGGTGTTAATTCTTCTCTAATTGGTAGAATTTGCCACTGAAAGCATCTTTGCCTAAAGATTTATTTTTCAGGAGATTTTAAATTACAAATTCAATTTCTTTAGTGGTTATAGGGTCAAAATGTTGTTTATTTCATCTTGACTCCATTTTGGTAGTTTGAAGCTTTCGGAAATTGGTTATTTTTCTTATGCAATTAAATATATGAGCACAAAATTGTTGTGTTTCCTTATCTTTTTAAATTGCTATGTAATTTTTCATATAAGCTATTTGTGCCTTCTCTATTTTTTAAATCTTTTCAGAGATGATCAATTTATTGATTTTTTTTGGGTGGGGGCAGAGGCTGGGTTTGAACCCACCACCTCCAGTATATGGGCCAGTGCCCTACTCCTTTGAACCACAGGCAGCACCCAATTTATTGATTTTTTTTTTTTTCATGAACCAGCTTTTTATTTCATTGACTTTCTCTGTTATTTTCCCATTTTCAGCTTACTGACATTGTTGAATCAAAAGCTATTTCTTGTAAACAGCATGGAGATGGCTCATTTTGAATTGTACTCTTATGTGGAATGAAAGAGGGTGATAGAAGAGCAGAGAGCTTCCCCTGGCCACTTTTTTATTAATAAGAAAACAACAAAAAGAGCTCCTGATCAATCTAGTGGTGCTGATTGGCCTGAAGTTGTCAGAGAAGCTCTGGTTAGATCACCGAGAGGAATGAGCCTGTGTAGGTTGGGAGTTAATAAACACGAGTCAGGGTTGCCTTCTTCTGTTGAACGGAGCAATGTAAGATGCCCTGCTGCTGTGCTGCTCTCCAGTTCCAGGATCCTAGAATAAGTTCCCTTTCCTCTTATAACCTTTCAGAATTCTCCTTGGGTTATCTCTTACATGATTTTCTGGTTTTAGGATTATGCTTAGCAGGGAGGAACAGGAAGATCTGTCCCATTTTGTTCAGACTAGGACTTTCGTTTTGTTCATTAAATTATCTGCTGAAGGTAAGATGTGCCTTATACTTCTCAGAGTCTTTTCTAGTCCACGGTGCAGTTTGTAGTGTATTGTAGCTTTTCAAAAATGATTTGCTGTTTTAAGGGGGAATGTTTATAATTGTGAACTTTTGGTTATTTCCAAACCCAGTAAGTATGTGTTTCAATGCTAATTTGTAATTGTCTTTGTACTGAGAAACAATTCTTATTAGTGTTAAATGGATGCTCCTGTGTCATTTTGGCAAACTTTACAATCGTTGTCACCATCATTGCAACATTGCCTACCCCACCATTTTTTAGGGTGTCTATGTGTTGGTTAAAGAACCTCCAACTTGAGGATTTGTCCCATATATTTATAGAGTCTTTAAGTAAAGATTATATATTTTTAATGTGAAAAAGGGATCCTATTAAAATTCAACATTCTTAAATAGATGAAACATACATTTATTTATTATTTATTTATTTAGAGATAGAGTCTCACTTTGTTGCTCTTGGTAGAGTGCTATGGCGTCATAGCTCATAGCAACCTCAAACTCTTGGGCTTAAGTGATTCTCTTGCCTCAGCCTCACAAGTATCTGGGACTACAGGCATCTGCCACAACACCCAGCTATTTTTTGTTGCAGTTGGCTGGGGCTGGGTTTGAACTTGCCACCTTTGGTATATGGGGCCGGCACCCTACTCACTGAGCCACAGGCACCACCCAGATGAAACATTTATTTAAAAGACAGAGACAGAGAAAGATCTAGAAGGTCCAACCTGTGGCCCTTGGGTCACATGAAAATCATTTGAGGCCTGTTTTGTTTATCTTTGGGGTTGGATATCACAAAAATTATGCACAGATCTCTTTTTTTTGCTCATCAGCTTTCATTAGTATTTGTGTATTTAATGTGTGGCCCAAGACTACTCTTTTTCTTTCAATGTGCAGCAGAAAAAAAAAAACGTTTAAAACCCCTGAGCGATTCTGAAAGTACAGCAGAAGAGATTGGTTTTAAGAATAATGTTTTCAGCTAAAGTGAATTAGCCATGTGACTTAGTTTAATATCATTGAATTCATGTCACTTGATTCCTGCTGGATTTGAGATATACTGGGTTGTTCTTCTAGCCTTACCTCAGGAATTATATCTTGTCACATATAATGACCTTTCCTGTAACAGTTTCAGTTGTTTATTTGCCTGTCACACTTCAGAGAACTTCTAAACCTTTTTAATGTGGTTTTTCAGTGGGCCAAAATGCCTATCTCCCACCCTACCCTGGTAGTTATTCTGTAATAAAATACTTGTTTTTTATAATCCTTGGCTACATATTTCAATTACTGTGTCTCTTTCACAAATAAATTTCCTTTGAAAGATTTAGCTTTTGGATCTGCTTAAGTCATTTTTCAAGATAGTTCTGTTTCCAGTAAGTAGAATGAATGGTTCATTCTCATGGGTTATCATTTGACAAAAGGGACAATAAGGGCCAAGCTATTATTGTTTAACAACCTGCCCAGTGACTGAGCTGGCCAAAATGCTCAGACAAATAGCTAGGAAAAAGAAAGCATTTAACATTGATGGGAACTCAAATAGAAGTTAACATCAAATATTTGAAGTGGATAGATATTTTTCTTTTTTTTTTTTCTCTAGCTTTAATTATCTATACTACAAAGCTAACATTTGATTGTATTTTTTCCCCACCATTTATTTCCTTTGGGTATTATGTTACTTATATCTAAACTTCTTTTGGATCAGAAAGACGTCTCATACTTTATCTGCTCTCCCTCTCATCTCCTCAGCCCTTCCATTTGATAAAATTATCTTATATTCCAGACTTTCTGGCAGTTCTAATTTTAAATGTTTTACCATGTTGTCCCCCACACCATCCACATGTCCCAGAATTTCAACACTATCGTCTATAAACTAGACCAAACAAACTGGATCTCGTAATTGATGTAATACTGCAATTCTTTAGTAAGATGAATTGTCTTAGTATTTGCAAGGAATGTGATTTCTGTCATAATTTTAGAACAAGGAATAGACATTCATACTGATACTGAAGGCAATAAAAGTAATGTATTTCTAGTCAACTTTTGCTTTAGAAAATACATTTGTTATAGTCACAGTGACTAGTAAAGTACCTGGTTATGTTATAGGATGTTAGACTATAGAACATCTATATTATATTTGACATAGTTTCTATTGATGCTAAAGTCCAGGGCAGTGGTTCTCAATCTTCCTAATTCCCCGAGCCCTTAATACAGTTCCTATGGGTCACGACCCACAGTTTTGAGAACTGCTGGTCCAGGGGAAAGGAAAGAAGGAAGGCAATTTTACCCACGGGCTATCTAAATTCATAATATAATGATCCATCTTACAAAAAAATTTTCTATGTCTGTTGACTAAGTATGGGGAATGAATATCTACAAGAGTGGATATGACAAATTCTATTTTGTTGGTGGATCTTTGGAGATATCTTTTAGATATGTAGGTGGAAACACATTTTAATGTCGTTTTCCCTGGGTGAGCAAGTGACATTCTCTTAAGAAACAGTAAGCTTTCAGAATAAAATGGAATCATTAATAATATTTAGTGTATTAATCTGTATTTTTAATTTTAATAATGAAACCATTATTCAAGCAAGGGAAAAGATCCAGAGGACCTAACATAAAAACTATTTTGACTTAGAAATGCTTGAAGTTGGCACCATGCTGGATTTTCTTAATTATATATGCCAAGAACTTTTTTATGCAGTTGGCTTTCTAGCTTTTATTTACTGGAAAAAAAATAACTGTCTGACAAATTACATAGCTTTGTTTATAATAAAATAAGGTTAAAAGTAAAAAATCATAAAGTACCTTAAGGCTTAGTCTGTCAAGTTCTAATCAAAGTCTGTGATAGTTATTTTAATATTCCACAAATGTTTCTTCAGCATCTACTATATGTTAAGCACTGAAGTCTTAGGTTCTGGAGAAGAAATTGCAAATAAGAAGTAGTTTGTATCCTGAAGAAATGCTGTAGTCCAGAGGACTTAACATCAGGACCAGACATTATCTGCGGAAAGCATGCAGGAGCTTTTAGTTTTTACTTCCACCAGTCTATTTATTTTGTAAGCTATCACTGAATTGTGTCAGTAGCCCATAAACTGTCCTGATTTAGGTCCTGCGTATCCTGAGTCTAGCCAGTGGTACCAGGCTATAGCTAGAAGCACATTCTATATAAAGCAGAGATTAGAGCTATAGATCTTGACTGGAAGAGCTAGGCCCTCTTGTGGAAGGAGGATGAGAACTTTTGGCAGGTGTGTTGGTTTTTCTATTGTTGCTATTATAAATTATTACCAAGTTGGTGGTTTAAGACACACTCCAATTTCTTGGTTTACCATTTTATAGATTAGAAGTCTAATACAGGTCTCATTGGGTTAAAATCAAGGTGTTAACTGGGTTGTGTTTCTTTCTGGAGGCTTGAGAGGGGAATCAATTTCCTTTCCTTTTTCAACTTCTGGAGATCATTCTCATTACTGGTTTAATGGTTCCTTTCTGCCATCTTCAAAGCCAGCAATGATGGGTCAAGTTCTTCTTACATTGCCTCCCTCTCACTTTCTTCTGCAGTCGCATTTCTCTGTGACCCAACTCTTCTTCCTTCTTCCACTTTTAAGGACCCTTATGGTAATATTGGGGCCACTTGGATAAGTCAGGATAATCTTCCCATCTCAAGTCCTTGACATTATTCACATCTGCAAAATTCCTTTTGCCATAAAAGGTTATGAAGGAAGATGATCTAAATACAGATTCCAGTGTTCAGAGCATAGATATCTTTGGGAGTCACTAGTCTGCCACCACAAGCTTAAAACACCCTCATATTACCTGTGATTCATTAGGAGAAATGAATTACCATGGAGCCTTCACGTTTTGCCATTCCAGCTTTACCGGCCACTAATCTTATCACACCATGGAGCAGAATAATGTTACAATGATTGGTGATATGGTCATTCCTGTTATGGACTGAATGTGTCTTTCAAAATTCCTACCTTGAAGCTATCTGTAACACCCAATGTGACTGAACTTAGTCATGGGGCCTTTATGGAGGTAATTAGGGTTACATGAGGCCATAAGGATGGGGCCCTGGTGTGATAGTATTAATATCCTTATAAGATACTAGAGAGAGCTTGTTCCACTCACTACCTGCCACGTGAGGGCACTGACAGAAGGTGACAAGCCAGGAAAAGATGCCTCATTAGGAACTGAATCCATAGGCACCCTGATCTGGGGCATCTACCTTCCAACACAATGAGAAAATAAATTTCTGTTAAGCCAACCAGCTTTCATCTTGTTATGAAAGCCTGACCTAAGACAATTCCTCAAATTGCTTTGTCTCTGTCTTCCCTGTCACTCACTAGCCCATGTACCTCCTTACAGCTTCTGCTCATTTGTCTTTGTCCCAGATTTTATTTAAGAAAATAAAAAAGGACATAAAACATGCACAAGCTGAGATGAGAATGTAACATTTTGCCTGGAGGAAAATTAAATTCCAAGACAACATTCTGGAGGTGCATACTAAGTAAATTTGGAGGGGGAAATGTAATTTAGGAGAGGGTGAAATTGCATTTGAGTGGAGATGCAGTCATCTCACAAGGCTGCGTCTATCCAGAGATCATCGCCATGTTAGTGTCCTGCATATGTCACGGAACATTCCCTATTGCATTTTATTTGGAACCATCAACAACTGATAACTCAAGAATGATCTTCAGGTCAGTGTGTAGGTAGGGCACGTTTCCTACATTGGACTAAGGATAGGGTAGAAAAATAGAAATCTTGAGCATAATGTTTCTTTTCATTTTTCATAACTTGATTTCTCACAATGTATTAGACAGTACAACAGGATGTTAAGATGGATGTTTCATGATACCAAGATGTAATAGATTTCAGATATCAAAATGAACCTTAAGACAGATCATCCTTTAGGAATTCTAGAGTAGGTGGCCAAAAAATAATTAGAGAACCTCACCTTCACTAAGGGATTAAAAATGTGGGTGTTTAGAAGAAGATTTTATGAAGAAGAACCCTTTAAAAAAGCTTGTATAAAATTCCCAGCCTGTATCTTGTTTCTAAGGAGGGAGGATGGAGAGGTATATGTTCCCCCTTTGAAGTTCAAGGAACGGGGCTCCCATGGGGCCAATCAGAAAGCTTCAAAAACAGTCCTTGGAGTGGTTGGGTGCAGTGACAGATTATCTCAGTGACAGATAATCTTTCTCAGATTATCTTACCTGATAAAGCTAAAAGACAGGAAGCCAGCTACATCTTGTGACTTCAAACTAGACAAATAGATTCAGAAAGCAACTGTTCTCCTCTCTGATATTGAGCCAGTATTGCAAAAATTCTGGAGACTGAATGGGAACTCCACATTAGGAATGTATTTCATAAGGAATTCTGCTCAAGAAGGATAAGGAAGTTTAGGAGCATCCTAACAATCAGAGGTTCTGATTGCTGCTGGGTGCTAGTATTAAAGGAAGCTCATATTTAACAGCCACATCCATCCTCAGAAGCCAGGTAGGAGAGGACTTCCTACCAGATGTTCTACCTATGATAAGGGAATTATGGTTGGAAGATTCCATCAGAGGCACCTCTGAAAAAAAGAGTCAGCTTCAAACAGTTGCCAGCATGAAATCATCTTGTATGTTCTTTTCTCCCTCAGCATCCCAATCCAGAGGGGCCAGTGACCTACAGAAAGGGAACAGAAATCCCAGAGGGAATGGGGAGTTAAGGAATCCTGCCTCTATTCCTCCAAGGATGGGACACATTTATTATCAACTCAAGTTTGAAGATTTTGTCATTAGCTGTGACTAGAGGTTTTTGGTTGCTACTGTTTGTGAAGTGATAATAAAAATTTTATTACCTGAAAGTGACCATCTATGCTATGCAGCCTGATAAATTTTCATCCGGTGGCAAGGGAAGGACAGTTGGCTCTGAGCAAATTCAAAGGGACAGTGAGAGAACAAAATAAAGTTGCATTTAGAATGACACTCTGAGTCCTGCTTGTTCAGCATACTGATGACAATAGCATATAATATTCATATGTTGGGGCTGATGTCCACAAAATGGACTGAATTCAGATCAATATACCTATCTTCAAAAGGATGAATCACTTTTTTTTTTTTTTCATGTGCATAACAACTACTCAGAGCTTTTTGAGGTCATTAAAATTGTTGGGTCTGACTTGAGATATTTGTTTGAGATATGGCAATCAATCTCCCTGCCACATTCAACTCCTCTTTCCAGATTAAACTGTCTTTATACCTTACTCCTTGCTCAAAAATAAATAAATAAATAAATAAGTAAATAAATAAATAAATAAAAATAAAGTAAAAGAAAGAAAAAGCAATATCAGGCTGTTGATTGATTATGGGAAGTCACTGAAGGACAAAGCTGTATTTTATTTCCAAAGACAGCCTGCCATTGGAGTACACAGAAGTCTACTGTTGGGGTACCTAATGGCCTTCATCGTGGCCTTGTACAAAAAGTTCTACCCAAACAGAGATGATAATATTTGAGCCAATAAAATCCTTTCTCTTGGAACTTTAAGGTAAGAGACTCAAAGAGAGGTTCTGATTGCTGCTGGGTGCTAGTATTAAAGGAAGCTCATATTTAACAGCCACATCCATCCTCAGAAGCCAGAGCTGCTGTGCAGAAAGAATGTCAGGAATGAGACTTGGGGACCCTTAAACAAGAATGACTGCCATGATTCCTTTAGATATTCTAGCCTTAGTTCCAATTTTATGAGCTTCATTATAATAGGACCTTCATTTCTCATAAAGAATCTTGTTGTTCTTTGCCATCAAAAAAGCTCTGATCGGAGGAGTGTCATAAACTTGACCCAGTGGTGCTGTTTCACGGTGAAATCCTCACAGTTATATTAGGTCATTAAACCTGAAATGTCTAATGTCAAATTGAAAGTTCAGTTTCCAACTTTATTATTTGCTTCTCAAACAAGAAACAGTACAATTAATCAAAGTATACACCTAAACTGTCAACACAGTTTTTCCCATCTTAACGGTAGCTTCTGTATGCCAGCAGCAAAAAAGCCTAGACAGCAAGTGGCCATAAGATTGCAAAAGGTGTTTTCCATGGCTTGTTAAAATTGAATATCTTTTCTTACAAGAAGTGGTACAAAACCTGGAAGAAGTGGTAGTTGGTGGAAGGTTTGGTGAATATGGTAGATGACAGAGAATTTCCAAATCTAGCTTCCTTAGTTTGAGCAGCGTTACTTGCATGACATGCTGTTGAATGCTGTGTTACCAGCACTAGGCCACCAAGCAGACACCATTAACTTTTTTTTTAATGAATATTCATTTTGTGTTTTGAGACTTCAGCTTTATCTAATCATGGTGTGGAATGCTTGTGATTGTCAAAAAGAATCCATATTTCATCACATGTAAGGGTATAGGAATGGTTTACTTTTATGTCATGACATCAAAGAAAGGCAAGCTTTGAAACAATTTCTCTTTTGATGCTCATTTATTTCATGTAGAACCCATCTATTTAGCTTCTCTATCTTGCTGATGTGTTTCAAGTGGTCCAGTATTGTTGGAATAGTAATGTCAAACCTTGCTGCTAATTCGCAAATAGGTTGAGATGTATTCACTTCTGCTATAGTTTTCAGATCATTAAGCAATGGAAGGTCTAATTTGAGTTCTTTGAGGATTCTCCATATTTATTTCCAAAACGGTTGTATTACTTTACCATCCCGGCAGGATTGTAAAAGTATTTCCTTCTCTGCACATCCATGCCAGCATCTGCAGCTGTGAAACTGTGATGTGGGCTAATCTCACTGGGGTTAGGTGATATCTCAGGATGGTTTTGATTTGCATTTCTTTAATGATGATGGACGATAAGCATTTTTTCATGTTTGTTAGCCATTTATCCATCTTCTTTTGAGAAGGTTCTGTTTATGTCTCTTGCTTAGTGATATATGGGATTATTGGCTCTTTTCTTATTGATGAATTTGAGTTCTCTATAGATCCTTGTTATCAAGCTTTTGTCTGATTCATAATATGAAAATATCTTTTCCCATTCTGAAGGTTGTCTAATTGCTTTGGTTTTTTTCCTTAGCTGTACAAAAGCTATTCAGTTTAATTAAGGCCAATTTGTTTATTTTTGTTGTAGTTGCAATTGCCATGGAAGTCTTCTACATAAAATCTTCCCCAAGCCAATATCTTCAAGTGTTTTCCATGATTTATCCATCCTGAATCGATTTTTGTAAGTAGTGAAAGGTATGGGTCCAGCTTTAGTCTTTTACATGTGCTTATCTAGTTCTCCCAGCACCATTTATTGAATAGGCTTATTTTCTCCAGTGTTTTTTCTTGTTCGGTTTATCAAAGATAAGGTAGATGTAAGATGTTAGTTTCATCTCATGGTTTTCTCTCCAGTTCCAAATGTCAATGTCTCTATTTTTATGTCAATAACATGCTGTTTTGATCACTATGGCCTTGTAGTATAGCCTAAAGTCTGGTAGGGTGATGCCTCCCAACTTTGTTTTTATTACTAAGAATTGCCTTGGCTATACAGGTTTTTTTGTGGTTCTATATAAAACAAAGAATTATTTTTTCCAAATTTTGAAAGTATGATGATGGTATTTTAATTGGGATTGCATTGAATCTGTAGATTGCTTTGGGAAGTATAGATATTTTAATGATGTTGACTCTTCCCAGCCATGAGCATGGTCTATTCTTCCATTTGTTAATATCTTTTGCTATTTCTTTTGTTAGGGTTTCATAATTTTCTCTGTAGAAGTTCTTCACCTCTTTTGTAATGTATATTCCTAGGTATTTAATTTTCTTTGATGCTACTGTAAAGGGTATTGTGTCCTTGATTAGTTTTTCCATTTGGCTGTTATTGGTATATACAAAGACTACTGATATGTGGACATTGATTTTATAAAAATTTGTTTTGAAAGATAATCACAAGCCAAAATGTGGGTTTGATAAAATGAGAATGTACCTTCACAATAAATTAAGACAAAACAAAACAAAGAAACAAAAAAACCCAGCTTGGTGCCATAGCACAGTGGTTGTAGCACCAACCACATACACTGAGGGTGGAGGGTTCAAACCCAGTCTGGGCCAGATAAACAACAATGACAACTGCAACAAAAAAATAGCCAGGTCCCAGCTACTGGGAGGCTGAGGCAAGAGAATCACTTAAGCCAAGAGTTTGAGGTTGCTGTGAGCTGTGACGCTATGGCATTCTAGTGAGGGTGACATAGTGAGACTCTGTCTCAAAAAACAAACAAACAGAAACCCCCAAGAAGTAACATGGGCAAACAGACCATGTTCTATACAGAGGTTTTTAATGTGACTGTTGTGTACATTGCTTAAAAGTAGCTCAGATCATTTTTTATTAATGATATTTGTTATTTGCTGAACTTTTCAGGATTGGCATTGGAGATTGAGAAAGAATGCTAATATGCTAAAAACTTTTTGGTCTAGATGTTGAAAAATCATATTAAGATGGAGATAACGACATTTCACATAAGAGAGTCTTTGAAAACTAATTATATAATAACTCCAATTCTTTTCTAGCTCCTTTGAGATATATTCACTTGTCTCTCTGGTTCTACTCTCTGGTATCTGGTCTGACCAATATTTCCTGACCCCTTAGAATCACTCTCTGTTTCCCCAATGGGTTGAGTCTAGGAAGTAATCCTATTTGGAAAGTTAGCATTTTATCCTGGTGTCATGGTGGTTCCTGGTTTCATTAAAACCCTAAGAATTTTTGTGTGTGTTTTGGGGTATGTATGGAGTATTTATTGATGACAACACAAGATTATGCTTCCCTCAATTGCTACCCTCCCCAAGAATAGATCCCAAAAGGAACAGAAGAATGAGAAGCATCCATAGGACACCATTTCCCCCTCCCCCTCCCTAAGCTCTCCAGAGTCCCAAGCTTCACAACACCAGTACACGGAACAAGTTTGGGTGAGCCCAGACACTCAGAGAATCTCCAGCCAGCAATAGAGTTCTGGGTGTTGGCTTCCTTGGCCCTTCGTATGGTACCATCTGACTACAAAAACACCCTTAGGCATGTTCACCCTGCTCCCTCATTTGGCCAAGCTTGAAATGGGCCAAAAGCAAAGCTATAGTAGAGGCAACAGGTATTGTATTATCTCTTCAGGAGAGAGGTCCTTTCATATGAAGTTGAATTTCTCCCTCACCTTAACTCAGGTGTACAATGGGAGGCAGCCTCCTTGAAAAGCAAGAAGCTCATGGGTCATCTGAGTCAGGTGGGCTGGGAATAGTAGCTGTTACCCATCACTGGTGGGGAGGCTGAGAGAAGCCTAGTTTCAGGGGTTAAGAGACATATCCTGGTGCAAAATTGTGTTCTTTCTGCTTGCCTGGATGTGTACTCTTTCTTCTGAAACTACAGTGGTTTTGAGATGAGAACACTGTGTTTGTATTATGAAGCTTCTTCGTTACTTGTATCCAACTGACTCCATCAATGAGTCCCAACAGGGAACTTTATCAACATCCCTTCCCACACCACATTACCAGCCTACCCACACATCCACAATCCTGTGTTATTTCCTCTTGTCCACTTGCCTGACATGTGGTGAGTGAAGGATATATTTCCTTTCCAGTAATTCTCTTGGAGAGTCTGGAGGTTTAAGAAACTGCTTTGGAAGACTGCAGGTCAGATTTTAAGTCCTAGCCAAATATTGCCAAAGGATCTACCTCTATATGAACCCATGAAGTATCCTTCTGATGAAGCCTGTATAAAAACACTGGAGCCTGGTAGATGGTACACAGATTCTGAAGTCATGAGAACTCCCTGGATGAAGCTTGGATTCCCATTTACTAACTCTATGATCATTTTACTTCAGGGAAATGTACTTTACCTGAGAATAGGTAGGAGGCATTAGCTTGCTTTTTTTTTTTTTTTTTTTTTTTTTTTTTTAAGAATGGGGAAACACATTTTTTAAATAGTTGTGGTCAAAACTGTGGTTTAGAAGAATTCTTGTAGCTATGTGAGGACTACACCGAGCAAGGAGAGATACTCGCCATAGTGCTGAGAAGAGATAATATGAATTTCAACTAAAATGGTAGCCCCAGAAGATGGCTCTTACAGAGCAGAAGACCATTCTGCATATTTACCAGGGAAGTGTTAGCCCTCCCCAGATGTGGCTCTTCCAGCTGAGAGCCTGACATTTTCTCAAGGGGCATTTTCCTGAAAGTTTGGGTCAAAAACATGGGTGTGCTTGTACACGGGAGCTTATTATATACAGCAAAATACAGTATATCCTAAATCTATCTTTGTCTCAGGACTGAGTTTTACTGAACTTTTATTCTTCAAATTCATCTTATCTCTTAATATTTGAGATCAAGAAAAAATAGACTTTTACATACTATCAAGGCACTAAATTTCTTTATTCCTTTTTATGTCTGTTTGTAAACAAACCATCTCTTTAAAATCTAGGTAGTAAAGGCCAGATACATTAATACTGGGACATGGTAAACCTTTCTCTTAGACCAAAGGTTGCCAAATGATTTCTGTAAAGTTCTAGATTATGAATATTTTATTTACATTGTTAGCCATATAGTCTTTGTCACAATTACTGAATTCTGCTGTTGTAATGAAAAAGCAGAAATAGGCAACATGTAAATAAATGAAGTGACTGTGTTCTAATGGACTTTGTTTAGATTTGGCCTTCAGCCTGTAATTTGCTGACCCGGATTTAAAGCTCAGAACTCAGTGGGCATGTCGTCAGCCATTATGCTTTCTTGGGTGAGAATTGTACTCTGATGATCATTTTCTTTTACTCTTGCATAACTGCTAAGCTAATGCCGTTATGTTAAGGTTTTTGCTAATGCAGTACTCTACTTCTAGTACCAATATAATACTAGTTAAATAATGTTATTTTTTATGTCAAACTCACAAATGTCAGTGACTTACCCACTGGAAGTTTACTTTGTTGATATATAAAGCCCACACGGTCTGCTATAAACGTTTGCTGATGTTGGGACACACTGCTCCATGCAGACATTCAGGGACCCAGGCTGACAATAGCTCTGTGATCATCCATACAGAGCTTTCAGGGTCATCTTTAGTGTTGATATCCAGCTGGTAGAAGAAGAGGAATGATCACTTATTAGAGGATTTTATGGGTCAAGTGTGCGTATTACAGTACTTCTGTTCACATTCCATTCACTGGAATATACATCCTCCTGATTGCAGGGAAAGCTGGAAATGTACTCTAGGTTATAGTGAGGAAGACATAAGCATAAACCTTGGCCCGCCGACTGAATTCTCTGCATTAGTCACAAAATGCATATAGTAATGACCGGGGCTTCCCACACTAGCTGTTATGTCCTTGGGTTAGGTTCAAGGCCCATTTCACTTACACCAGGCATGGAATCAGGATTCAATGTACAATGAATAAAAAGATACCTTGTCAGCTGTCAATTAGCAAGCACCTAACGTACCTGCAAAAATGTAATAAACACCTGTGTAACCTTCGGCTAGTCTCATATGTTAACATTTTATCATATTTGTGACATAGATTTTATTTTAGAAATAAAACCTTATAGGCGGCACCCATAGCTTAGTTGGCAAGGGTGCCAGCCACATACCCCTAGAGTGGCGGGTTCAAACCCGGCCTGGGTCTGCTGAGCTACAATGACAACTGCAACCAGAAATAGCTGGGTATTGTGGCAGGCACCTATAGTTCCAGCTACTTGGGAGACTGAGGCAAGAGAATCGCTTAAGCCCAAGATTTGGAGGTTGCTGTGAGCCGTGATGCCACAGCACTCTACCCAGGGCGACAACTTGAGACTCTGTCTCAGAAGAAAAAAAGAAAAAAAAAAAAGAAAAAGAAAGAAAGAAAGAAGAAAGAGAACATTATAGAAACAGCTTGAGGCTCCCTGGGTAATTTTCCTGAATTTCATTTCTCTGTCCTTCCTCACTGTTGTGAACCCTGAGTTTATTATTCTTAGGTACTGGCCTCACTTTTTTGGAGTTCAAGACCTGCTGACTGACTTAACCAGATTCCAGTTATTGTCAACTAAATCTTTTGTGGGATGAAAGGCATGGTATTCTGAGATATCTGAATATAGATATTCTGAAAGCATATCAGAAATGAAAAGTTCTTCTCAAATTCTCCTTCTCCCCTCATAACTAGTCTCAGGGTTCCGTGACCTCCTAGGGGGGGTAGAAGAAAGAAGGGGATAAAAGTTAAAGAGGTAATCAGTGGCCAGTCCATAAAAAGCCTCATGTGTCAGCTAAAAATAGGGATTTTTATCATGAAAACAATGGGGACACACATTCCTTAATAGTTGTGGTCAAAGTTGTGGTTTAGTAGGGCAATACTTGTAGCTGTGTGAGGACTACACAGAGCAAGGAGAGACACTTGCCATAGTGCTGAGAAGAGAGAATATGAACTTCAACTAACATCATGGCCCACGGGGATGCCTCTTTTGGTGGCATAGACCTGGAAGGCTGGGGGTCTCACTGGATGAGCCTGGAATGGGGGTTTTTGGCACACCTGTTGTAGGACATACCCACAAGGGAGACTCTACCTAACAAAATCAAATCAAATATCTTGTCCTGGTTGTTTGTACCCTCACGTTAACCTGAAATCAATTTACTTTTCAAAAAAAACAAAACAAATCCAAAATAAAAAAAGGAGAGCATACCTGAGTGGTATATAGAAAGAACTCAGTAAATGTTTCTCACTGTAAAAAATCAGAAAAATAAAAATAAATAAAAAATAGGCCTGGAGGGCTCACAGATCTTAGTTCTTATTGTTTTAGAAAGGATCATACTACAGTTTGGCATGGGAGTGCCTCAAGCAGAAGCTTGTGCCGCTTCTTAGGATTTTGACCTTGACCTTTTCGGGTAAAGGAGTCTATTTCCATCAGGATTATAGCTCTGTTGGACTGCTCAACACTTGACATGCATTATCTTTTTTAATCTTCATGGCAACCCTGTGGGATAGTTATCATTTCTTCTTCATTTTATAAGTGAGGACAGTGAGGCCCAGTGAAGTTACTTAACTACTATGTAGCTTGCCCAGGATGACTAGAAAGAGTCTGAACTGGGTTGTTTTTAATTTAAATTTGACTTTCCTATCTTGCCACTTTGCCTCTCTTGAGAGATAACTATGCACTAATGTTGACTGAAGAATCATTATGTGTCAAGTACTGTTCTAAGCCCTTTCCATGTGTTATTCCACTTAATCATCAATACAACCGTCTGGAGTAGGAAATATTATCCTCATTTTACTTTTGAGGAAACCAATGTCTAGAGAACTTTAATAACTTGTTCAAAATGCCACATCTTGTTAAGATTGGGACAACATGGCTCTAGAGCCATCACTTTGTGCTATCTCTAATGGGAAAGCTGATTATTTTGATCTCCAAAACTATGGGAAGAAGGAAAAGGCTATGTTATAATTTAAGGCATCTTATTACACTTTTAAAATATAGCCACAATTTCAATGTGTCAAGGTGTTAGGGCATAGCTATAAACCATATGTAGTACAGGATTTGAATCCACATAGCCGATTGTTGGTACCTATAATTTGTTTCAATCTTGATAAAACAACTTCTTAGTATGGCAGAGTGGTCAAAGAAGAGCTGGGCTAAAGAGGTAGGAGGCCAGGTTCTAATTCTGCCTGTGCCACAACAGTCTTTGTGACTGTGATGGCATGAATATATATATATTTTTTTGAGACAGACTGTAACTATGTTGCCCTCAGTAGAGTGCCATGGTGTCACAGCTCACAGTAACCTCAAACTCTTTGGCTTAAGCAACTCTCTTGCCTCAGTCTCCTAAGTAGCTGGGACTACAGGCACCCGCCACAACACCTGGCTATTTTTTGTTGCAGTTGTCATTGTCGTTGAGCTGGCCCAGGCCGGGTTCGAACCCACCAGACTCAGTGTATGTGGCTGGTGTTATAACCACCGAGCTACAGGTGCCGAGCTGATGGTGTGAATATTTATGTCTCTTCAAAATTCACGTTGAACCTATTCCTTATTGTGGTGACATTAAGAAGTGGGGTTGGCTGGGCATGGTGGCTTATGCCTGTAATCCTAGCACTCTGGGAAACTGAGCCAGGAGGATCCCTTGAGCTTAGGCTTCAAGACCAGCCTGAGCCAGAGTGAAACCCCTTCTCTATTAAAAACAGAAGAATTAGCCAGAAGTTGTGGCAGGCACCTGTAGTCCCAGCTACTCTAGAGGCTCAGGCAGGAGGATCGCTTCATCCCAGGAGTCTGAGGTTGCTATGAGCTAGGGTGATGCCATGTCTAGCCCAGGGCAACAGGTATCTAACCATTTTTTTCTTTTTTGCCACACATTGAAAGAATATAAATTGTCTTGGGCCGCCTAGTAAATACACTGAAAGCTGTAGCAAATGAAAGCTGATTAGCTAAAAAAGGGCCATGCATACTTTTTGTGATATCTCACACCATAGACAAGCAGAAAGAAGTTCTCATAAAATCATCCTGGGGGGCCCGTGTGTACAGGTTGGACACCCTGGGAGGTATTTCATCATAGCAGCTCAAAAGCACTAAGACAGGGATCTTGGGTGGGTCACTGCACATCCTTGGGCTTTAATATTTCTATCTGAAAGAAAAGAACTAGAGAACCTCCAGTGCACCCCACACAATCCGGGATCCTCTCTGCACTTCCTCCCAACCCCACTACAGCAGAACATGACT
Organism: Loris lydekkerianus; assembly: GCA_963574355.1. Taxonomy (NCBI): domain Eukaryota; kingdom Metazoa; phylum Chordata; class Mammalia; order Primates; family Lorisidae; genus Loris; species Loris lydekkerianus. The sequence goes on along the minus strand of CAUYPK010047497.1, from coordinate 16,959 downwards.
TCCAAACAATGACAAAAAGTTTATGTGACAAAATATTTTTAGAAATGCAATTTTTTTTTTTTTAATATTTCCAAGGGTAAGATAGGCACTAGCTGAAGAAATACTAAGAATTAAATGTTAAGTCCCATTAACGTGATAAACATACATGTAAGAGATTTATTTGTACATGAAACAATCCAAATCAGTGTGTAGCATCTTTATTAAAAAAATAAGATTTAAATAAATTAGTTAAAGCAAGTGTGAAATAAATGCATAACTAAGAGAGTTAACATCTTTAAAAGAAGTCATGAAATAGTGTCAATATCTACCCTCGTGAAAGAAATCAGAGATTTAGAAGAACATGGATAGAAATAAGAGAAGATTGATGCAGAGAGGATTCTAAGAAAACAGCAGTTGTTTCCCCTCTCATGGCTAAGTTTTTTAATAAAAGCTATTTCTTTATATAAATGTATTTGTAGATGTTAAATATATTTATTAAGATACTAAAATTGCTTTCATACCTACTTGCAAATCCCCCCTCTCTTCAAAGGAGTGGATTTGGGGGGTGGGGGGGGGTAAGATAGTTTCTTTTTTGATTCTAAAAAGGCATTTTGGAGGACCCTGGTAGCATTTGATCAATTTATTTAAGTAGTAAATAGATGGGGGCCAATTTCCCCCATCCCAAATTAAAATCGCTTGCTGCCCTTAATGGAAGGTCTTGGTGGTAATAGCTTAGAAATCCTGAGTTCCATTACCACCCAGCTGGAAGGATTTCAGAGAGGGACATCCTGTCTCAGGAGTCCATGTGCTGCAGGAGCCTTGAGCTGGAACTGATGCCACCACCTCCATGGATGAGTGTTGCTGGGGGCAGCCTCATCACCCAGTCTCACATATCCTCATTCAGCTCTTCCCTTTCTGATATCACTTTCTTTAAGGAAGCTGTTGTTGACCTTCTTGCTAAGTTCCAGGCCTCGAAGCTACGATCCTTAAGAAGATGCGGACCTTGCTCTGGAGGGCCCTGGGATCTAGCAGAAGACTACGGTATGTGCAGGTGTTTCACTCACTCCCATCATCATTTCCTCCCTCCAAATGTACTTATCCCTCTCTCTAAAACAAACAGATTGCCCAGGAAGATTTCTAAGATTATTAAAGAGGAAAACACCTATGAGTCTGTGAGAGAAGACTGAATCAAACTTATGAAGCCAGACCTAAGAATACAGGGCTGAGTGGTACAGGATTCTGGCCCCAGCACTCTCTTGTCCTGGAGTTCCCCCTCTGCCAGGAAAGCATAGAAACGCAGGGTCTGATGACCCCCTGGCCCCGTGGTTTGCACCCTGGGGACACTGTACACAGACAGATTCTGTGGATATCTTTGTCCTTCAGGACAAGAGTAGGTGGCCTCTAATGTCCATTGTTCTTTATTTTTTTACTTCACTGAAGGAGCAGTAGCTGGGTCCCAGACCTCGCACGGTGCAGTCAGTGCTGTCACTGTCACACTTGCCACAGTGACATTCGGTGGCCACTGGGTATGTATACAGGGAGTCTGCGTGGTGAGCACAGCCGGGCAGTCTCACTGTCTCGTACACCAGCTCCTTGAAGGTACACGCTTTCTGGATGTTGGGCCTGGCTGGGTCCTTATACACCAGATCCTGAGGAGTTTAGGAAGGAGAGAGGTTACAATATTCTGCAAGTTTCTGCTTGGCTTAGTCAAATTGAGATAGGACTTTAAAACTGCTTGCTCTAATATTAACCCATTCAAACCCACATGAGCTCATAAATGACCTATATGCTATATAACATAGTTCCTACTTGTTCGGGAAATCTTACAAGAAATGTAATTCACTCTTTCTTACTCTCTATGGCTATATCAAAATATTATTTTCATATATTTCAAGGAACTTTTAAGAAATGATGAAAAGGGAACTATAACTTAACATTCTAAGTTGACTTTTGTACTTAATTGGAAGCTATGCTAGCGACAATTTAATCCATAAACACAGAAGTTTGATTTCTCAGAAAAAAATATTTCCAAATACATTTTCCTGATGTATTTATAAAAAGTCAAAAATACATAATCTTAAATTTTAATGCTTGATTTAATATATTTACAAGGGCTCACATAATATTTTAAATATTCCAATGCTTTGTAGACATTTTCCTCCCTTAAAAGTTGTAGGATTCATAGTTTCAAAGAATATATAGTTTGCACATAAAAATTTTTAATCCAGGCAAAAATTATTTATTCTAGCACTTTCCAGTGGAGAAGTTATTTGAACTGATGAGAGAAATTAGAATTGCTAGAATTAATTTTTTTTAATGTCATCCTACCAAGTCTATATCTCAAGAAGAAACAATAAATTGTAAAATAAGTAGAGTTTGATCAAACTCATGTACCATCAAATAAAGTACATTTCATTTCAATAGTTGCTATTTTCAATTTTAGTTTGTAGAATAAAATTCTGCGTAGATAACTAGGTACTATAGGGAAAAAAAAGAAAAAAAGTGGAAACTGCCTCTTTACTTGGGTTAATGCAAGGAAGCTGTGCAGAAGCAGACCAGCAGCCATACTCCAGGTCTTAGTTTTCTCAATGCTATGAAGATGGGAGTAAGTTTGCAGATTCACTTCCTTTCTAACAATCTGCAAGAACTGATTGTGTTCTCAGCCTGTTTGCTGGCATTTGTATGCAGGCAAGCCAAGGAGACAATTTTAATAATGTGTCGTTTGCGTTTCTTTATGACTTGGAAACATATTTTGGTACTATCTCTATGGCAAAGATATGGCCTCAGGTACAGGAATTGCCTTCTTGAGAATATTGTTAAGTCCTTGATGATTAAATGTACGTATATTTTCATGTTTATCTCTCTCTATGTAAAAATATAACAAATATTTTTATGGAGGAGGGAATGCAGAGTTGGCATATTATCAGATGCAGCAGAGTAGATCTGAGGCTTTCCTGAACTTACCCAAGTCATATCCAAATCCACATGTCTAACTGATATCACAGTCGTTAACCCTAATGATAACACAGACAGCAGTGGCTAAGGGATTCATGGCTGTTACTTAGGAAACCTAAAATGTTGGTAAGTTGGAAATTAATGAAGCCTGCTTCATCTAGACCCTCAACATCATCCCTTCTAGCAAAGCACAGTACATACCCTGGTGTAGCAGTACCCTGCGCACCAAGTGGTGTTGATGCTTATGCAGAAACGACACTCTTCTCTTTCTACTGCAATGGTGATGTTGGCTAGGTCACAGCTACTGCAGCAAATGGCTTGCCAGCAACAGAAAAGGAAGCAAAATTGGATTGACTTCATCCTGGTCTGGGAAGCAAAAAATTAAGCCCATTTTAGAAACCAAGAAACTGAAGAATTATGATCATTATGTAAGTTGACTAAACTACAAATAATTGGTCTACCCAATCACATTTTGCTTCCATGTTTTTTTTCTTCCTGATGTTGTTTTTTTACTTTTTTGTTTCTTAAGACCATATGCCCCTTCTTTCTTCATTTTGTTTGTCAAAGCAGAAATACATTGTAGATCAACACTTCAAAATAATGATTTAAGCAGAGCCATATGTAAAGAGAGTACTGCTGCTGTCATAAAGTGATATTGATCTATAAAATCAGTTACTTGCTAACAGTGATTACAATGTACTAAACCCAGACTGACAAACATACGTTTCCTATGCAATAGTAGTTCAAAGCTCTAGATTCGTTCTCTAGAGCCCGAAAAAGCTGTAATTTCAGAAGTAGCCACCACCACTTATAACCATAGCTGCCAAGACTTACCTGTGGTTGGTTGTCTTGCCTGGGGAAAGCTGTAGATTGAGTCAGTCAGAGTTCCCCTTTTATACACAATCGTGTGTGCAACTAACCCCTTGTGGATTTGTTGAGTATTAATATGACCAGTGCTAGGCTGCAGCTTGCTGTAAATGAATCAGTGTTTGGATAGACAGGGAGATCAAGCCTTTCCAAAGTAGTCTAAACGCAGTAGATCAGAAAAAAAAATAGTGCTACCAGAGACGAGAATTTTGTACAAATTAAATTTGATACAGTAGCACACCCACTCCTTTACCTTGTCAAATTAAATCTGACTCTAGATTTTTCTTCTGGATCTTCAACTTGGGGAATTCAGAATCCTTTCCAACTATTGCTTTGGCCCTGCTACGAAGGAGCATTGAAAAGATACGGTTAATATATTGCTCCCAGAGCGTATTGAAAGCTGTAAGGGAAGAACAAAAAAAAAAAAGAGAAAATATTTTATGATCCGACTCTTAAGTGTGAACTGTGTCTCTTTCTACCTGCCACATCCAGGGCTCCTAATTTCAATCCTTATTTTTTGATGCTTTAGTAAGTTTCTACTTTACTTGTTAATTCCCTAAATATGGTACTGATTCACTTTCTTTTGATGTTTACATGGGATGTTCTTTCTGTCTAAGATGTTCTTGTTTATTCCTTGTTTCCCCCAATATGACCCTGGCCCTAGGAAAATGCCCAACATTCAACATCTTGGATGTTTTACCTGTCAGAGTTTAGGAAGGGTGATGAGGGAGAATTTGAATCAGTACCTTCTGTTTGTGATCACTTATATACATCTGTTTTCTCTAGGAGACTATCAGCTCGTTGGAGACAGGGATTTATTTGTATTATACATATTGATTAATTAAGTGGAGGTACTGGAGCAAAAGGACAATTGCAGCAGTATTAGGGTATGATGTCAGAGTTGTAACAGGAGTTAAATCACAGAGTACCTTTCTGGGGAAGCTGTGATTTGTACTTTACAAGTGATGGGACTCGTTGTAGGATTTTAGTAAAGCAGTGACATGATCTAATTTGGGTCTGAAAGGTCCACTCTGACTGCTGTGTTGTTTTGAGGAGGACAAAGGTGGAAATAAGAGGACCTTTTAGAACTGCAATAACCTGGGTGAGAAATGACCCTTGTTCAGACTCATGTGGCAGCACTGGAGATAAAGAGGCATGATCCGATTCTGGATGTATCTAGAATCCATAAAAGTTTTTGATGGATAGATGTTGATTGTAAGAGAAAGAACAGTCAAGGATGGCTGTAAAGATTCTTGTCTGGAAGGATAAACTTGCTACCAACTGAAATGGGATGGCTGTAGATGTAGTAAATTTGGGGAAAAGATAAGGAGTTTAATTTAGTGTGAGGTGTCTGTAATACATTGGGGATCTCATGAAGTTTTTTTCCCTTTTTCCAAAGAAATCTGAGAAGGGCTATCAAGGAAGGAGAGGGTGTAGTATCCCAGAAGGCAAGAAAAAAAGTTTATCAGGGAGGGGCAAGTAACAACCATGCCAAATGCTGCCGGCAGGTTGAGTAGGACCCCAAACTGCACAATGCATATGGCAATATAAAGATTGTTCTTGGCTATAGAGTTCCTTTGGAACTAACACCTGATGGTGGGTGAGATGCTGCTGTGTGGGGAGGTGGAGGTGCAGGTGCTGGTGGGTGGGAAACTGGTGTGTGAGATGTTGGTAGGTGGGAAGGTATAGAGGGTGAGGTTCTTGTAGGTGGGGCAGGGTGTCAGTTTTGTGTTGCTTTCCATAAAGAAATACCCAAGACTGGGTAATTTATAAAGAAAGAAGTTTTATTTGGCTCACAATTCTGCAGGCTGTACAAGAAGCATGATATCAGGATCCCCTTCTGGTGAAGGCTTCAGGGAGCCTCCAAGAAGGTGGAAGGTGAAGGGGTAGCAGGTGTGTCACATGGGAAGAGAATAAGCAAGAGAGAGAGGAGGTAGTTCCCATGATGTATTAAACAACCAGCTCTCACTTAAATAGATCAAGAACTCACTCATTACCAGGGGGGAGGGCACCAAGACATTTCTGCAGGTTCTGCCCCCATGATCCTACTGCTTGGCCACAACTCCAACATTGGAAATCAAATTTTAACCTGAGATTTGGAGGGGACTGATATCCAAACCCCAGCAGGATGGATGGTGGGTGCAGTGCTGGTGGGGAGAGAGGGGTAAGGGAGACAGAGGGAGGGAGGTGGATGCTGGTGTCTGGGCAGGTGTAGCGGGTAGGGAGGGTGCTGATAGGCTCTGCAGCTGGCCTCTGAGTAATTTCATTTTCTCCATGAAGTAGGAAGTAAGGTCATCACCCAAGAGTAAAGATGAGGAAGGAGTAAAAGAGGAAAAGATTTGCAACAGTTGTCTGAGACTGGGGGAGGCTCAGTTAACAGTGTGTAGTCTGACTGAGTCCAGTGTATACTTTATACTTGTAATGCATAAGTGAAGGGGTCCACTTGAGATTTATGGTATAAAAATTTAACACCAGATCACTTATCATGGATATACGTTTTACTTTTACCTTCAGAGCAGGAGTTCAGTCACATGTGTGATGAAATATTAGATTTATCTAAGACAATGATTTTATCAAAGTGAGACTCTGTCTCAGTAATGAAGATAAAACTTAGTCTATTTATTTCTAGACTTCTAGAATAAAACTGACTTGTAGTTTAGCACAATAATATTGATTGTATTTAATGACAAACCATTGAATACTTTTCAGGGAAACCCTATTTCAGGTTCACTCTTACCAGCTTGAAGGACCTTCTAGTTCCCAAAATCACATGTTTTTTAAAAATTTTTTTATTTTTTCTTTCTTCCTCTTCTTCCTTAAAGGAAATGGGTTCTTGTTCCTCTTCCTGATGCATGTTTCTAATCTCCTTTTCCTCTAAGCTACTCTACAGGCACCTCAAGACTCGATTTAAACATAACTTCTTCTAGGAGACATTCGCCCACTCTGCCTTCTGTGGTCTCTCAATCCAGTGGTTTCTGTTTTATGCTTCCTCAGTTCCCAGTACCTACCTCAACGTGACACTCCCCACAGTCCATTTTAAATGCACAGATGTCTCTTGTGAATTTTGGTAAGCCAATGTCTTCAACTGTTAGAAGATCCCTGGAAAGTCTGTGCTCAAAAGCTCATGTTGTTCTTTCATTTATAAAGAAGTTTTCCCCCAAATTATTATTTTATATTTGGGTTTAAAATAGTAAATTAGGCTGGGTGCAGTGGCTCACACCTGTAGTTCTAGCACTATGGGAGGCCAACGCAGGTGGATTACTTGAAATTATGAGTTTGAGACCAGCCTGAGTAAGAGCAAGACCCCATCTCTAAAAACTAGCCAATATTGTGGTGGGCACCTATAGTCCCAGCTACTTGGGAGGCTGAGGCAAGAGAATCACCTGAGCCTAAGAGGTTGAGGTTGCTGTGTGCTATGATGGCACCCTATGGAGGGTGACAAAGTGCGACTCTGTCTCTAAATAAATAAATTAAAAAAAAAAAAAAAAAACAGTAAATTAAGCACCTGTGCTCCTATTGTGATGAGTTACCTACTCTTTCTATGCTCTGGCATTCTCTTCCTCCTTTTCTTTTGTTCATGTGGTATATGTTTTATAATGGAAAGTTTTAAAATGTTTAGTATTTTTATTTTCTTTCTAATTATTTTACTGGTGACATTTAAGTATATTTTAAGTATAAAATCATTAAAGTAAAATTATCTGCTTTATTTAAATTACAAAATAATAAATAATATGTGATACAATTTTTCCATAGAAAGTAACAACACTTTATGAGGTTTTCATCCTGCCAGATAACCCAACGTTGACAATCTAGACCTTCACTGTCCAATAGAGTAGCTACCAACCACATGTGGCTATTAACACTTGGAATTCAACTAGTCCAAAGTAAGATTTTAAGTGTAAACACCGGATTTTAAGGATAAAATAAAATATCTCAATGATTTTTGTTTTGATTATATTTGAAATGACAATATTGCATATCTATTAGGCTAGGTAAAACGTTTATTAAGTTAAATGTTACCTAGTCCTTTTTACCTTGCCCTTACTTTAAAATGCAGCTACCTAGAAATTTTAAATGGCACACTTTATATTTCTATTGGACACCACTGGTGTAGAAGTTGCCAGATAATGAATAAATTTGCAGAGGTCACAAGACCTACTTACTTTTGTCCAATGTCTGGCCTACGTGCATTATACATTGTTAGTCTAGGTTAACTTACATAACTGTGAAAACTATTAAAATAAAAAGCTCACTTGAGAGCCAGTGCTTGTTACTATAAAGATACAACAATGCCCTTGATGTTTTTCAGTGAAGGGTGAGGAGAGTCAGTCTTTGTATTAGCAGGTAAACTTCTTCTGATCCTCTGGATAGTTAGACAGAACTGCATTTCATCAGTTTTCGGTGAGACCCCGAAAAAACAAACTCAGATGCTCATCCCTGCCCTGCTGCATTTTCTTTCCTTCAAGCAAGAGGGGACAAAATGGAATGGAGCTTTCCTGATCGGAGCTCTTTTAAAAGCAGTAATGGCACTCAGAATATTCCATGATGGTGTTCCAGTAAGAAGGCAGTACATTTGGTGTCAGTCAACTGATAATGCGGGAAGCTAAAAATATTTCCTAGGCTTGATCGCAGTTGGATCTTGTATAGAGTAAGCATTCAGTAAATACTTATGGATTTGATTTTGTTTTGATGCCTGTTGGCAGGTTTCTGGAAAATAAAGCATAAAGCACTAAGAACAATATGTACATCCAAATACCTAACAATCTATTGATGCTTCATGTGTCTGCTCTGAAAGGATAGTAAATTACTGAGGGGCCAGCAGGTGTCCTCAGCACAAAATGCAGGTATGCATTGCTTTTACGTCTTTTTGTTTTAGAAAGAGCATCTTATATATACGTACACACCAACACACACTTAGACACACAGACAAAATGTTAGGATAACAGTTTAGGATGTTGTCACATCCTCTTTAAGTTCATCCGTATCCTTTCCGGAAAATGCTTTTGTCCTCATTTTAAGAAGTGCAATCATTTATTGACCACTTGTTCTGTACCAGTCACTGTGCTAAAGGTTTACATGCATTGTACCAGGGAATGTTCTCAATAGCCTTATGAAGTCCATATTATCATCATCTGTACATTACAACTGAAGAAATGAAGGTCATAGAAATGCGTGAAGGTGACTAATGTCATAGTAAGTAGCAGAGCTTCACTAGTATTCCACATCAACATAGTGGGGTTTTGTTTGTTTGTTTGTTTGTTTTTTGAAACAGATTCTCACGCTGTCATCCAGGCTAGAGTCTTGGAGGGCTTTCATCATTTCCCACTGAAGCCTCAATTTCCTGGGCTCGGCTTCCCAAGTAGCTGGACTGCTACAAGACATTCTCTACATGTTGGTCACCTCTTTGTAAACTTTTATAATGAATATTTTGTACATAAAGATACCTTCAGCTGAAATTTCTCATTTTCCCTCTGTATGGTGACTATAGGAGTGACTTTTGGGACACTTAGAATCTATTGTAACAGTTTTCCGAATTGTTCTTTTTTTTTCCAAGGCCTTCAGTCCCTATCATACCTTTGTCCACTCTGTGCTCCATCTGTTCCTCTAGCAGAGCAGGAACAAAACTGTAGCATCTGTACAAAGTATATTTAACAAGTCTCACCATAGTCCTCCGCTCTACCAACTGTGCTATCGAAGGATCTCTTTAACAAGACTCTCTTTGCCTGGATTTATTTTCCCCTTGAAACAGCTTAGAATTACTAGGTGCTTTTCAGATATTTTGTCTTTCCACTATTTTTCAACAAACAACTAGAGAAAACAACGACAGCAAAATTAAACACTCCAGAAAATAATTTTTTAAACACTGGCTGACTTTATCGCTGCTGTGTTTGCCCTAAATGTCATGGCAGATTTCTTTGCAAAGCAGGATTGCTAGAATCTAGAATTTTGCCCAGGGAAAAATAACTTCTGTTAGAAAAATCTAATCCTATATATAGGAAGAAGGTGAGACACCAGGTTGATCTCTATAAGTTTTCATAAATATTCAAGTGAATTCTAATCTCAATGGAATTTCCTTTTTTCTCTCTGATAGGCAAATAATCCTATGTGAACCACATAATTTTAGATCACGTACTTTTGTTTCTGGTCCCTTCCTCTTTTGACACCTTTCATTGAGAAACCCAAAAAGAGAATGGAGATAATGAGAGACATAGATGCTTAAAGAAGACAAACAATAATTTATAGCTTTAATGCTACTTTGCTTTGAGAGTGATTTATATCACATTTCGAAAATTGCTTTCACCTTTATTATCTCAGATAATTTTTATTCTATCCTCAGAGTGATCTTTTAAGGTGGCAGGACAGACATTACTCTCACCATAAAGCAGAGAATTAAACCACTCACTGTCTTGCCTATGGTTACATTGAGTGTCAGAATTTTGACTTATAGCTCAACTTTTTATAAAACATGTACTTTAAAGCATTCTATTTTCAGTAGCTCCATACTGTATTTTTAGTAAAAAAAAAAAAAAAGTAGCAATTTTAGGAATATAGAATGGCAGACTGCTAGCTGTCCTCTGATATATATTCTCCCACTACTGTGCCATAGGAATAGAATTTTTAGCTGGGCATATGACTGCACAGAATAAAGAGTAAGTGGCCCACTATCCTTGCAGACAGGAATGGACATGCTTTAAGCAAAAAAGTGTAAGTGGAATGCTGTGTGGCAGCTGTCAGGAACTTTAGAAGACAGGTGGCAAACAACTTTTGCTATTTTGTCTCTCCTCCCTATTGCTCCTTACAATGTGACTATTACACCTTGGGCTAAGAGGGTGAGTTAGTGAGCCAGTGACCTGAAAGGTACCTGAGTTTTCCTTGACTTTTCAGAGCTACTAGTCCAGCCCCATACTATATAAGTTTAGAATTTTACATGAGAGAGAAAACAATCTCTATTCCCTTGAGATCACTAATATTTTGGGTTTCTCTTACTTTTAGCTGAATGAATTCACTGATACATGTGGTCAAAGCCACTAAATCAGGACAGAGCTCTCATTCTTAGGTCAAATGCATATGATCACTGACCTTGGTAGAGTCTACAGAGGGCAGAAAATGCCTGTGGTCCATCCCTGGACATGAGCCTAAGACTGAATCCTGGAGACTACTCTTGGAAACGTTAACAGTGGGGAAACTGTCATTCTTAAACTACATATTTTTGTTTTCTAACATGCAGAGATTTTAACTTATCTTTGGTATAGAACTGTTTAATTAGAGAACATACATGTGAGATGTGGAATTTCTGTCTCCATTTCCTTCATTCTTTTTCTTTCCCAGCACTGGTTGAAAAGTCATCTTTAAGTACAGGACATTGATGTGTGCTACTGGAAATAAGAAAGGAATGTGTGGTGTGTAGATAGATGCTCAGCTATGAGGAATTTGGAAAGACCAAACTACAACTTTGGGGGAACCAGGAAAAAATGTATCTATGGCCTTGATCTGGGAGGGAGTAGAGAAATTAGAAGGCCAGGAGTACAAGGATAAAGCAGAGAAGATGGAGAGAGATCAGGGAGAGAGAAGATATCTGATGCTCCTCTGAGGCTGACTCTATAGATTAAGAAAGATCAGGAAAAGTGAAGAGATAATTCAAATGACTTTGTGTGAGTATTGATGAGAGGCTAACAAGGTGCTTGTTCCCAATACTATATTGTATTCAATCTGCACTGTGTCTACCTACTACTGTGGTCCATAGGAAATGGGTTGCATAAAGCAGAGCTGTTCTTGTAGAATGGACATGTTTGTGGAGGTGTGACTGGAGGATTGCTTAGAAAGAAAATAAATAACCTGTAGGTAGAATAAGAATTTGAGGGGAAATGTTTTTACTATCCTGAGGAAGAAGAACTATTGCTTATTGTCAGAGAGAGATGTATGTGCTCTCTCTGATCTTGTGTCAAGAGATGAATGAATGGTTTTCTTGGGGGCTCAAATGACACAGCATGGCACAGAGTTTGAGGAAGGCGGCACCCCTCTTTTCCCATCTGGGAACTTTCAGCATGAGCCTCCTTGGCAACAACCTTGACCTTCATACAACTCATTTCATCTGCAGTGGGAACTGCTCTCAAGTAGTTCTGTAAGTCTTAGAGAGTAAGAGCCAGAGCCCAAGCAGAAAACATCCCAGACACTTGGTGAAAAATGAAGCTGGACAACTGGTTTATGGGCATGTAAGGTACCATTTGGTAGACTTGCCAAAGAGTTGGGGGATTAAGGTTCTTACTGAGATAGTGGATAAGGGAGGGGCCAAGGGCATTAAAATCTGGACATAGAGTAAGTCGTAAGGTAGTAGAATGAAGATTCCCCAAACCAGTGGACTTAAAGTTTTGTAGGCAAAGGGAAGAGTATGTGTCAAGGCCTCGAGAAATGGGAGCTCAGTGCCTCCTAAGAGCTCTTAGTATGAAGAGCTTTATAGGAGCACATGGGGGATTGGCATGTGGATGACTGTGCAGCAGGCACTGTGACCAGCTAGCCAACTTAAGGGCTGAGCTCTAAGCTTCTTTTAGGGATCATAATTCTGGGGAGACTCTGAAAAGGTTTTCATTTTTAAAATCAAAAAGAACCAGGCTTCAGTCGATGAACAATCTTCTTCTGTAGATTTTAAAATATGAGGTGGGGTTTTTAGTATCTCCCAAATTAAAATGATCTATTTGGCATCCCTACTTTTATTCAGTTATCTGTCCATTGTTCATTCTCAGACCAGCAAATGTCCTCTAATATACTAATAAAAGCAGTTTCAGTTAAGTATTTCTACCTTGGAGAAATTTCTTTTGATATGACATTTCTGCAGACGCTACTATTTTATAAAGGACAAGCCTGAAAGAATGAAGAAAAAAACAACACAGCTTTTATGCGAGCTGACACATTTAAAGATTTTTAAAAAATGGGTCATAGGGTTTTTGAAGTGGGTGGAAAGAGCATATATTATAGTCTTGTGTACCACTTTGGAAAACGACAAGCAGCTTAATTTTAATACATTAAGTTAACCCTAGAATGATAAAAGACATAAAAGCCCATTTTGATTTTTAACTTGAGCAGATAGGTCATGAGCAGTTAAGACTGTTGGCAGGATCAGAAACTGCCTGGTTTTCATTCCTGCAACCCTCCTCCTGCCTCAGGAGCATTCCTGATATACAAAACAACCAGAACTTTTGTACAGGTAGGTCTTTGAAAATTCTAATTGATTTCTGGCAATTTTTCTAGTTTTATCCATGGAGTGACTTGCACTTGATTTAAAAAAGCTCTTCCTAGGGAGAGAAAAGTATTAGCAATCACTATCTCAAAGAGATATCTGCACCCCCGCCCATGTTCATTGCTGCTTTATTCACAATAGCCAAGATATGAAAACAACTTCATGTCCATCACAGACATGATGGTATATGTAAAAAATATGTTAAAAAAAAAAAAAAAGGCCTATGTATATAAAGGAATGTTCCTGCCTCCTAAAAGGAAGGAAATTCTGCCATTGGTGACAATGTGGATGAGCCTGGAATATATTAAATTTAATATTAAATAAAATAAGCCAGACACAGAAAGACAAATACTGCATAATCTCACTTATGTGTAGATCTAAGAAAAAGTCAAGCTCATAGAGACAGAGAGAAAAAAGATTACCAGGGGTCCTGGGTGGGTGGAGGTGTTGGTCAAAGGATGCCAACTTTCATTTATAAGATGAGTAAGTTTTGGAAACCTAATGTAACAGATTGGTAGCTATAATTAACAATAATGTATGCTTAAAAATTGCCAGGAGAATATATTTTATGTATTGTCACTACACACAGCAAAAGGTAACTAGAGGATGTTATGACTATGTCTACAAGCATAGTCATTTCACAGTGTATATTCATGTTACTCATGTTAAATATATGTAATTTTTATTTATTAATTTTACCTCAATAAAGCAGGGACAATGTTAAAATCAAAACAAAATACTTAATAGATTAAAAAACACTAGCAGTTCTCATAGCAGGAGTTAAGCTTGGGAAAAGAGTTTTCTTGTGGAAAATGGCATATAGTAGAAATAGAGAATGATCAATGAATAGAATCAAATAAATCAATATTCTTTAGTCTCAGGGTTACATAGGGAAAACTTAGCTCCATGTGAATGAACTCATGGTCTATATCAGGAGTCAGCAAACTTTCCTGTAAGGAGCCAAATGGAAATATTTTAGGCGTTGTGGGTCATATGGTCCCTATTGCAACAACTCAGTCCTGCCACTGAAATAAGGAAACAGCCATGTGTGATATGTACGTGAATAAGAGAGGCTATGTTCCAAAGTTTCAACCAACTTTTATTTGTGAAAACAGGGGGCTGGATTTGGCCTTTTGGTTATAGTTTGTAGACTCCTAGTCTAGATTGCCTGAGTTGAATTGCATAGTGATAGAAATCAACTAACAGAAAGACTGTAAACCAGTGATTCTCAAAATGTGGTCCCTGGACCAGCAAGTGTCAGCATTGCCTGGGAATTTCATAGAAATGCAAGTTATTGTGCCTTACCCTTCATCTACTAAGTCAGAAGCTAGGTAGAGCAATCTGGTTGAGCAAGCCATCCAGGTGATTCTGATACATACTGTTGAGAACCACTGTTGTAAACATAGTCCTTTCAATTGCAAGCAACAGAATTCTACCTAAGCTTTCTCAGATTAATATATTTACTGAAAACTAGAATAATTAAGAGTAGCTGCCACAACAGGCCATGTCTAAAATCTTGGTACCTTAACTCAGAAGCTTGTTTTTCACTTATGACATGGTCTCTTGTTGGAGAGTGGGCTGCCTGGTATATTTTTTGTACCTGGAACTCCTGGCCTCCAAGGTTATTGCAGAAGAGGAAGAAGAAGATACAGCTGGAAGATTGGGTTTTGCACAGTACTTTTAAATGTCAGGTTTGAATGTGGCATATACCAGTGCTTCTCCAACTTTAATGTGCATCAGATTTAATAAGATCATAATGAGACTTATTATTAATAAAATGAGGATTCTGACTAGTCTCAGGTGGAGTCAGGATTCCTCATTTCTCCAATATGATGGTGATGCTGCTGTCCCTCAGAAGCAAGGGCTTACCTCCCTTCTGCACACGCCTCATGAGGCTGAATTCCTTCATTTGTCCTACCACAGCTACAAGGAGGTCGAGAAACATAGTCTTGATATGTGCCTGGGAAGAAGCATTGTTTCTGCCACACAATACTCCAATAAAGAACCTGCATGGTAGGATAAATAATGGCCCCTCCAAAGATGTCTATCTCCTAATGACTTTTCACAACAAAAGGAACTTTGAAGAGGTGATTAAGGGTCCTCAAATGTGACATTATCTTGGATTATCTGAGTCCAGTGTAAAGAGGAGGCATGAGGATTATAATAGGGACAAAATAGAAAAGGCCACATGACACGAGAAGTAGGGAGAAAGATTTGATGTTGGAAGCAAAGGTTGGAGTGATGCCATAGCTGGAAGAGGGCCACGAGCTAAGGAATGACAGTGCCTTGTAAAATCTGGAAAAGGCAAGAGAATGGATTTTCTTCTAGAGCTTCAGAAGGGATGCAACCCTGCCAACACTTGGTTTTAGCACAGTGAGATCCATTTCGGACGTCTGACTTCTAATACTTTAAGATAATCAATTTATGTTACTTTAAGTCACTAAGGTTTTGATTATTTGTTACAGCAGCAACAGAAAACTAATACAATCCTTCCCTCACTTCTTTCTTTCCATGCTTGCTCCTCCTCTTTGCTCTAAATAGGCCTTCATTGTATTTTATCTTGTGCATGACTCTAGTATCAGCTCCAAGTGTATATACTGACATGATAGCTCTACTTCCAATTATAAGAACTTTCCTTGCAACCTTCAGATTTTCAGGTGAGAAAAGTTTTGATCAAACCAGTTTATGAATGGGCCTCTTGTAGGGTCAGTTAACCTGGTCCCATCAACTGTGGTCAAGAATTAGGTTCACCTGGTTGATGTCCAGTTAGCAGTAGCTGTGAAGAGGACAGATAATCATAAATACATTTAATATGCAAGAAAAGGAGAAGATTATTGTCTTATATTTCCTAGTTACTCTGCTATGGTCTTCACAGTTATTACGCTGTTTTACAGAAGAGAAACCTGAGCATCAAAGCAAAAATAATGTATCAAAGGTTCATAGATAATATGTGGTGAACCCAAGACTTCAATCCATATCTCATACCCTTTTTGTGTGCTGCTCTCTGCATCTGGCTTTCAGAGAATGCAGGAGCAGTTTAAATACACAGAAAAAGGTCAGACATGGTAGCTTATGCATGTAATCCCAGCACTATGGGAGGCCAAGGTAAGAGGATTGCTTGAATTCAGGAGTTCAAGACAAGTCTGAGCAAGACCAAGACCCCATTTCTACTAAAAATAAAAAAATTAGCGGGACATCATGGCCTGTGCCTTTAGTCCCAAATACTTGGGAGGCTGAGGCAGGAGGGCCCATTGAGTCCAGGAGTTTGAGGTTGTAGTGAGCTATGATGATCCACTGTTCTCTATCTAGGGTAACAGAGCAATAGAGCAAAACTCTGTCTCAGAAACAAAAACAAAGCAAAAACCCTCAGAAAAAGGACTACATGTTTGTAAAGGTATAAACAAAGAAATTCTTACTTTCAGTGAGAATATTTGCCAAATTGTCAAAATAATATGCTATTCCTTTGTTAGACTTTATCTTTTTTGAATTTTTTTTTTTATTAAATCATAGCTGTGTACATTAATGCGATCATGGGGCACCATACAGTGGTTTTATAGACCATTTGACACATTTTCATCACACTGGTTAATACAGCCTTCCTGGCATTTACTTAGTTATTGGATTAAGACATTTACATTCTACATTTACTAAGTTTCACATATACCCTTGTAAAATGCACCGCAGGTGTAATCCCACCAATCACCCTCCCTCTGCCCGCCTCCCTCCTCCCTCTCCTCCCTTTCCCTCTTCCCCCTATTCTTAGGTTATAACTGGGTTATAGTTTTCATGTGAAAGCCATAAATTAGTTTCATAGTAGGGCTGAGTACATTGGATAATTTTTCTTCCATTCTTGAGATACTTTACCAAGGACAATTATTTATTGAATATCTAGTTTGTGCCAACCATTATACTTGGCATCAGTG
>CAUYPK010047493.1:0-18014 GCA_963574355.1 Loris lydekkerianus | reverse complement strand
GCCCTGTGTGTTGTTTGTGTTCCGCTGGGAAAATCCAAACTCACAGGAATTTTTTTTTTTTAATTTTTTTACTAAACACCCCCACCAAAAAAAAAAAAAAAAAAAAAAAAAAGCCAGAGATAATATGCAAATGAAAAAACTGAGTTCCAATAAAACTTTATTTATAAAACCAGGTAGCAGTCTGAATTTAGCCCATGGGGCTTAGTTTTTTGTCCCCTGGCCTAAGGCAATATTGTCTATTGGAACTTTCTCTGAGCTATCCAATATGGTAACCAAGAAGCAGCTAGTACTACTGAGAATATGAAAATTTTCTTATTTAATTTACATCTAAATAGGCACACATTAGACACTATGTGGTATTGTTTTGCCAATCTTGGCAAACCCCTGACCACTTAATCATGTTTCTGTCAACATTTTTGCCCCAACTGCTTATTCACTGGGAAATACAATGTTGGAAACAATGAAAATGAGAACAACATATGCTCTGTCTTCCCAGTGAACCTGACAGCCTCCCTTTTGCTTTTGGTGTGGTTGGCTGAGCATAATACATATGGAGCAGACAAGCCATTATTTCTCCCTGGGCATGTCAACATGTGAGAAAAGCTCTTAGGAACATAGCTCATGAGCTGCAGTGTCCCTGCCAATAATTCTGACACCTTCTGGTGGTCTTGGTTGGGTACTAGCGCAAGTCTCATTAAGGTTAGGGCTTAAGTTATCTTTCTCAATGGACATTTTCACTTTGCTAGCACTGTCATCTCCAAAACTCGACTGTTTAATAGTTGATGACTCTATTCTGGCAAGCTGAGTTTCAAATCTCTCCTTATCCCTTCCAAAGTTTGCTTTTCAAAACCAGTCTAATGGGGATCATTTCAGTGTGTGATGAAGTAGGCACTTATTGAGCAATAAACCTGTGGATTTATGCTTATGGGTTTCTAGAAGCAACTTTGCCACAATCCTGTGAAATCTCACTCACAGTTCATTGAGCTCTGACTGGATCTTGAATTATAGCTGATGCTCCAAACAGAAAGTAATATTTGTCACATCCTATAACTGTTTGTTCTTCAGCTTTGGAAAACTATAGATTGCTTTCACAAATTCACTCTACTGGAGCTGAATTAACCCCTTAAATCCTGGATCACAAAGTTCTGAGGGCCACTGTGTTTTAAGAATAATTTATACATACATATATTCAGGAAATGTGAACATTCCAAAATGCAGTGCATCTTCAGAAGATTAGCTGAGCCATGGAACCAACACCTAGACCAGCTTCAACAAGGTGGGAAGCTCTCTGTGACTCTTCCTTCTAATAGTTTAGGTCATGGGTAGGTTTTTTTTTGGGGGGGGGGGCTTTTACTTTATGTACATTGAATCCAACATGTAACGCTCTAGCTGTACTACTTTGTGAGATTCATCCAATTTCTTTAGCTATATACTTAAAGTTATAGCTCATTAATTTTTTGTTAATGTGAGGTATTCTATTGTATGAATTTCCCTCAATTTATTTATCTATTCAATGTCAGATGAATACTTGTATGGTTTCTACTTTGGAGCCATTATAAAAAGAGCTTCTGTGTGGGAGGAGATCCGAGCAAGATGGTGGCCGAGTAATAGCTTCCTTGCAACTGGACATGGTGAGTCTGGGGAGACAAGACTCCAGGCATCTCTGTCTGGTGGGATCTGCCTATAATCATCCCTTTGAGGACACAGGGAGTCAGCAAGAGACTCCTGGACCCCAAGAGGAGGACAAAAGAAGTGGAAAACTGGCAAGTGGTTGTGTGTGCTCATTTGGTCTAATCCCACCAGCAGCTGTAAGTATAGCAGCAGTGAGACTGCAAACTGAAAAGGCCTTACCTGTGAGCTGTTTTGGTGTTTTTGGACTTGACACTCAGTTGAACTGCCTTGGGAGAGCTTGGGAAGGAGTCCAGAGAACTTTGGGCATTGTCTTGGGGCCCCAGACTGAGCTGCTGAGTCTGACGGAGCTAATAGTGTTTAGCTGTGGGCCACACGGAGCCATTGTGAGAGGACTGCCCCAGAAAGCTCTGCCCTCAGGGTTGCAGAGCAAGGATCAGGCAGGAGCTAGTAATCTAGTGACTGAGCAGCCTAAAGGAAGGGACTGAGCCACTTTACAGCCTTAACCCTCAGGGGCAGACTAAGACTGGTTTTGGCACACTGGGTAAGTGGATAGCCACTACAGCAGTGATCCCAGTGATGTGCTTTCCTGGGAAAGCTTCTGCTTAGCCAAGTTTAGAAGTTTAAAGTGGGATTTTAAGAGGGCTGAAGAGAGATTTAGGGTCTCCACTCTGTGGGGTTTGAGAAACCAGCAGAGGCCTCCAGTTGTATCAGCATTGTGATTAACATCTCATAACCCAGAAGATCACCTGTGGCCCAGACAATTCAACAAGATATATATACTGCTTTGTTTTTAGTTTGTTGTTGTTGTTTTTACTGCTTTGTTATTTAATTTCAACCTTTTCCCTATAGATTTTTCTTTTCTTTTTTTTTTTATTTCATATCTTTCTCCATTTTTCTAGTTTAAATACAATTTCCCATTGTTGCCTTTTTTCAATAATTAGAACTTCATTTTTGCTAGTGTTTCTACCCCTATTCTTTGGTTCCCCCCCCCCCATTATATCCTGTAAAGTTTTCTGTTTTCTTGTTTTGGTTTGATTTATAGCATTTTTGTCTTTCCTCTCTACTTGGTGGAGGTGGAATACTGTCCTCAAGGGAACCACCCAACCCAGCACCCCCAGAGGTTGGGTTTTTTTTTTAAGGTTGTGTCAAAGTACCTACTGTACACCTATATTGCCCTGTCTCCTTCTTTCTGTGCCTCTCATCTTTTTTTGTCAATATTCCCTTTTACCCACCCCCTCTCCTTTCTCTATTTTCTTTTCTTTATTTATTTTTCTATCTTTTGTACCTTCTTGCTCTTCAACCTTCTCATCCTTCTGATCCTGTATCAAAAGAACTCATTGAAACCCTAGTCCACAAGCACAGGAACTTAAAGAGTAAGAGGAAGGTAAAGGAAAATTAGATCAAGGAAACAGATAAAAGAAATCACTCATGAGAAAGAATCAGCAGAAAACTCCTGGCAACATGAAGAACCAGTCCATAACAACCTCTCCACGGGACCATGAGGTGGCTACTACAGTGGATTCCACCTATAAAGAAATGTTAGCAATGACATAAAGGGCATTTAGAATACACATGATGAAAACAATGAAGGAAATGATGGAAACAATGAAGGAAACTGCTAATAAAGTGGAAAATAACCAAAAGGAAATCCAAAAACAGAATCAAATAAGAGATGAACGATACGAATATAACCACCATGAGAGCAGCATAACAACAACAACAATAACAACAACAACAAAATAGCCAGATGTTGGGGTGGGCGCCTGTAGTCCCAGCTACTTGGGAGGCTGAGGCATCTATCATTTAAGCCCAAGAGTTGAGGCTGCTGTGAGCTGTGACGCCCTAGCACTCTACCGAAGACGACATAATGAGAGTCTGCCTCAAAAAAAAAAAAAAAAGAAAAAAGAAAGAAAGAAAGATTATATTCCAAAGCAATAAATTTTCAAATAAAGAAAGTAAAGGACTAATAACATATATCACAGTATGTAGTTTGAACTGGTATAAGAGAATTATAAACAATCAACTATTTCTAGCTGCACCCAGATTATAAGGCCACTGCTATTAGCAAATGCTACTAGAAATTATTGACCAATACCTGAAAGAATTCATTCACAGTGAGAGACGTTTGTTTTTTTAGTGCTCCTACCCTCCTATACAACAGTGAAAGAAAGGAGTTTAACACAACAGATTGCAAGAGGGACTTTATCTAACAAATGCAATCAGTGTTAACCTGGCTTATTGTACCCTCAATGAATCCCCAACAATAAAAAAAAAAAAAAAAAAGAAAAAGAAGAAAGAAAAAAAAGATGGAGGAGATGGCTAGAGTCCCAAAATCACTGAAGAATACTTCTTCTCCTTTGGAGAAACCATTCAGTCAAT
This sequence comes from Loris lydekkerianus, assembly GCA_963574355.1. Lineage (NCBI taxonomy): Eukaryota > Metazoa > Chordata > Mammalia > Primates > Lorisidae > Loris > Loris lydekkerianus. The sequence continues at coordinate 14,003 of CAUYPK010047493.1, read as the reverse complement.
ACAAAGAGATTCCAAAACAGAATAGTGTCCTAAAGATACTAATTCAATGTAAAAGTTTGGCAGCCTGGCCAAGAGAAAGTACATTTAAGGAAGATACTAGAGGAAGATTGTACTTTTAACAGTGAAAGGCATTTAACTTTAATTATTGTTAAAAATTATTCTAATCCAATTCAAATGAGCAGTCTGCTATGGTCATTATTTATTACAGAGTATTTCTCAACATGAAATCTATTTTGAAACAATTCTCATACATATGTTATCTGTTAATGCTTAGTGAACTGGTTTCAAGAAAACCTTATATACTATATATTATGTCCTAAAGAAAAAAAGCAACATGCTTCTTATACTTTAGTGTGTACAGACAGGTAGGTTTTTGCAATGTTGAGCTTTGCCTCTGAAGGTTAGAGCAAAGAAGTTACAATAGGAAAGGACTAAAACATAACAGGAAGCAAATACTCAATAAAATTGTTTCAACCTTTATATTGCTGTTTTACCAACTAGATGTATGAAAAAGGAGCCTCAATTAGGTTTTTCTGCTTTATTTCAGCTAAATGAACATATCGCTTGATTAGTGGTACCTATTAGCATCAGATTATCAGATTAGCAATTATTAGACCAGACTTCAGTAAAAATACTGCACTTTTGCATTAAATCAGACACTGCAGGATGCTTTGGCCTACAGTACAATTGGTTTTTCCTTGCTTTTCTCTATTACAGAGGCTATAAAAGTTAACTACGGTATAGTTATCCTTTGGTATGGATGGGGAACTGGTTCCAGGATCTCCTGCAGATAGATAACAAAATCTAAGATGCCCAAGTCCCTGATATAAGACGACTTAGTAGTATTTGCACTTTAAATCATCTTGAGATTACTTATAATGCCTAATACAATGTTAATTGTATATATGCAAATAATTGTTGTACTATATTATTAAGGGAATAACAAGAAAAAAAGTCTATGCATGTTCAGTACAGATGCAATTTTTCCCAAATATTTTGATCCACAGCTGGTTGAATCTATAGTTGTAGAATCCATGGATATGGAAGGCCAACTAGACTAGGTTTCCAATTTTTCTTCACTACTAGTAGAGTCCACGTGACACAGTTCTTATTAACAAAATATAAACAGACTCCGACTAGTTTAATAAATAATACCTCTCTCCCCTTCCCACCTCTTCTTCCTATCTTTCTGAGTAGAGCTGCAACAGACATCTTTCACTGAAGCAAAGGTCAAGAGAAAAGTAGAGATGTCAGCAGCTGTTTAACAGCTACATACTTCAACCTGATTATAATGAGGAAAAAGATTTAAAGCTACGGTTATAGTTTAGTATTTATTATTTACAAATACAATCATAAGCATGAGTGTACTAAGTGACGTAAATGGGTCATGTTGTTCAAACCTATGCTGTAACACTTTCTTACCCAGGGAAGGGGTAGTGGATGGCTGGGGCAATGTAAGACAGTACTTCACAAACTTTTTCACTTGATCTATTTCAACAGCAAAACAAAAATCATTACTTCAAAAATATGAAGAGACATAGCAAGGAGTCATGATACATGAACAATATTTCTTGATAGTCTCATCTTTTATCTTATGCAAATTCCACATATACAATTATACAAATTCTCCACAACTTACACTTAAATGCTATACTTCAACTTTCAATATGAAAATAAAATTTTAAAGTTTTTTCCTTATTTAAAAATATGTCCAAGAAAATTAAAAATAGGATGACTAGAGAGTACCCACTGACACGCCATATTTATCCCTGAAGCTACGTGTATCCCAGGCCAAGAATCACAGCTACAGTACCCTTTCTAGTAACATAGAATCACCAAAGTTTAAGACCTTAGACTCTATTCCTGTGGACAGAAGACACTCACAAAAACAGTCCTGACTTTTTTTCTGGGTGTGTTGCCTTCACCTCCCGGATTCTACCAATTCAATTACTGTTGCCACCAAACACACTTTTATGCTCTATTACAAAAAGCATTTTAGTAACTTCTCTTAGGACAATTAGTAAAGGCAGGAAGTTTCAAGAAGTTCTTATACATATGCATATTATGGAAAAACAACAATAAAAAAATCAACTGGCTTTACAAAAACAAGTTTCTAATCTTAACACAGCTAATTTCCTCCTAGGGATCTTAAACTCTGGTCTTATGGTACCCTACCATTTTGAAATAGCTATTTCTATACTAAACAGTTGGCATATCCTCAGGGGCACTATGAGTTAGCTAATTTCTGTTAACATCCATCCTCAAAGAACTGCTACCTAGACCATTCTATAGTCTCTAGATTAAGAATCTGAATACCCCTCTGCATTCTCCTTTCATTCCTCAAGATCCTTTCTCTGAATTACAAAGTAGACAGATAAACAGCCCTTTTTCCAAAGGGACTGACACCTGAAATTAACACATCTTTTGGCCAATACTGCTTCATCTATACACACATGTGTATCCATAAACTCCTCCACATGGAAATTTAAATAGACTATTTATTTCCTCATGACAAACTATTAATATAACTCTTTTGGATAAACACTATGTATCTCATAAGGAACAGAGGTTAAGCTCTACAGAAATCTGACTTTCTAAAAAAAGATTTCATTTCCAACAAACAAGGTTATTAGATAGAACCCACCAACACACCATATTTACAAGGTAAAAGTTCACAGCCCTAAATGAAAATACTACGTTTATAAATATGAATTACAATTTATGTAGGATGATTACTTGCTGTTTATCTATAAATTAAAGAAGCAAATAGTTAATACCTGATTTTAAAAGCACTAGTGATATTAGAAAATAAATCCTCTGAACATGCATGACACTGCTATTAGCTTATACACTGGAAAGAAAGATTTATTTATCCTTATTGTTTCAAGCTATATCTGTTTTAAGCAGAAGTTGTGGGATAATTCTGGAATAATCCTCCCTCCCCCAACCAAACTTTGATCACATCTTTAAAAACTTTAATTTACTTGCCAATTTTACCACAAAGATTTGCATAATTAATTCTGCACATAACAAAATACATCAATGAAAAATGTAACTAGAATGCTATAGTCTTAGAAACTATAGTCTTTCATCGATACTATCTGCCATAAAATTCAAACCTTTTGGAAAACAATCTTTAAAAATCCTACCCACAAAACCGCCCCAAAATGACCCATATTCTTTTTATTTTCCTAATTAAATTTTCAATGATTTCCTAAATTGCCAAAGTATAACTTAGATGCTCTTTTAACTCTTTTTCATTACCAAGTGTGAACACACACAGAAGACATTTTCAATAAAATACTTTCTTCGTTTTCCAGCAGGGGGCCACCAAGAACCTTAAGTGGCATATTGTAACCAACTGTCACACCATCCTGAAGTGGTTTGAGGAAATAGAGGCTAGGAGAGGAATTCAAAGTTCACAAAGACTATTCAACTAATTATGAAGAATGGTATGCTACTTCTTAAAACTGATTCTATAATAAGATGGTATTTTTAAACCCTCTTACACACCTCCTAAGATGTTTAATTTGCTTAAACGTAAGGAGAAAAAATTTGCAGTGATTAATGTTACAAAAATATTGTTTCAAAAATTTAAAACCCTTTTTTCTAAAACATCCTATGAGACACACTTCATGAAAAAACAGGCTTAACATTCAGGAAAACAAAAAAGTAGCTTGAGTTATTTAAACAACACATACAAATTTTACACAGGCTCATAGTTTAATGACCAACATGAATGTTAAAATAAATTTATTAAAAATCTGTTTTGATAAGCAACAAATATTTTCTTGTACAAATGTTTCCATTTTATATTTCAGAAAATTTCTGAAATATCACAAGGAAAATAAGAATTCTCTGCTACGTGAAGGAAAAAAATTGGGGGGGTGATCAGAAAAGCTAAATATTCTTTAATAAAGGGATTTTAAAAAACTTAGACTATTGTAATTTATTTAGTCAACAATGGGAAACTTCAATCCCACAAAAAGTGTAAGAAAAGGTTTCATTCAAAATAATACTTTGGAATAAGCATTTTCCCAATTCTATATTTATTAGGGAGCTCTCCTCCTCCTGGTTTTAAATCATGTATTATTTTCTGATCATAGAAATCAGGTTAAAATATATCTATCACTTCTTAAAAGTGATGTATTCTTTCACTTATAGGGGATAGTAGTACCATGCTTCTTTTATTGTTTGTTTCAAAGATTTTATTCCTCTACACAATCTAAATATTGACTCAATTTAGTAACAAAATCACAAAGCCTAAGGCATTAGCTTGAATGTTAAATCTGCCACCAACAATTTCTCCAAACTAAAAGATGTTAGACAGGATTTCCAGTCCCACATATCAACAGTGTTTCTTATATATTTAATTTTCTACAGAAACAAAACATAAAAACCAAGTCAATAATTAATCTCCATTAATGAAGAATTATGACATTTTACATGCAGCTCTCATAAAAATCAGATCCTTTTCCATTACACCTAACTGTCCAGAGACCCATTGTTTACCTATGTCAGACACACAAAGGACAGGGAATTTTATTACATGAATTAAAGTCAATCAAATCATCTAATCTTAATCATAATCATTTCCTTGCTGAAATAATGTGGATTTTAAAACCAAGCTTTTTAAGGAAGTATTATTGAAACCCACCTCACATCTGAACATTAAGGATATTGTGCTGTTGGCGCATGCTACTTTACAGTGGCCTAACGTCAAAGCAATCCAAGTTTCTGATGCTAGGAAACATTTTTTCAGACCTTGAGCACTTCAATTGATCCAAGACTGAAATTCCAGAAAAATGCCTTGGTAAATGTTGCTTGCTGACTGTCTTGAACATTTAATCTAGATACAAAGCACTTTTAAAAAAAAGATTAATATTAAAATGTTGCATTCTTCTGCTGTTTCCACCACCACAGCACATACTGGGTCATCACACTATGATTGGAATTAAGATGCTGTTTCTCTTTCTTATATAAAACTGCTTCAATACAATTATAATCAAATTCCCAAAATGAAAGTACTCATTCAGCACCATCCACAAGAGATAAGCCAAGAGCTTGCTGTACAAGACGTTTTCTTACTGCACCACTAAATATTCTATTCCGATTTATAATATAGTTTTAATGATACAAAGAGTATCACAATCCCTTATATTTTGTAGTTTGATTGCTTTCTCTGTCTAAACTAAACAACAATAAAAAATCACTTACCTCGGAAAATTAAGCAGAATAACAAAACTAAACTTGGACAATGAAAACATTCAATGACATAAAAATATTTTCTAGTACATCAGAATTACTTAAAATCTGGAGAAAGTTACTTATTTGATTTTTATGTATATCTATACCATGTGGAAAGTTTAAAAGCAAAAAGTTAAACAATTTAATTCATGGACACATCACTAATTTACCCACTCTTCCAAAGCACTTTTCTGTGCTTTGGCTTTTTAATCAAGCCATTAGCAGAAAAGTTATCATTACCTAAGTATATCTAAAGCAACAAATAAAACACTATAGAAAAGTCATTTTTAGAATATTTGATATTTAAAAGCTTACACACAAATATTATATCTTATGTGGCAACTTCATAGGGTAATTGCCAATGAAGAGTGTTAAATTTCACAAAACTAAAATCATATACTCAAATACCTTATTTCTCTATGAACTTAACAAGTAAAACATTTTATGGAAAGGTATACTATATTTTATTGGAAAAACAGATTTGGCAGGTACAGTACAGTTTTGTCACATGGATAAGTTGCACAGTGGTGAAGTTTGCCTTTTGCGTAACCAATACCTGGATAGTGCACATTGTACTCATCAGGTAATTTCTCATCCTCATCTTGTTCCTGCATTTTGGTTTCTCAACTATTACTCTCTATGGTCACATAGACACATTATTTAGTTCCTACTTAAAAGTGAGAACAAGGTATTTGAATTTGTGTTTCTGAGTTATTTAAAATAATGGCCCCCAAGGGGTACAGACGAAATGTACTAAAGGCAGAATACAAATGTCTACATACAATAACTAAGAAAATGTCATGAAGGCTACGTTGAACAGTTTAATAAGAATATTTCAGATTGTATATGAAACCAGAACATTGTATCCCTTGATTGCACTAATGTACACAGCTATGATTTAACAATAAAATAGTAAAAAATAAAATAAAATAAAAATAAAATAATGGACCCCAGTTCCATTCATGATGTTGCTAAGTATGATTTTATATTTTCTTTTACTGAATGAGTAGTATTCCATGGTATACATAACAGAACCTACGTAAGGTGACCTCCCAAGGGACTGTGCAAACTGGTCAACACATGGAAGTATAAAAGAATTCCATAAAAAATTAATAAAAATGAAAAAACACATGGAGGTGGTCAACATAAGGAACCAGGCCTACTACACTGATACATATATGTGATACATGTCTAGTCTATAAAAATTAGAGTCAACTTAAGGAGGTGGTCAATGGAGGGAGGTCATCAACTATGAAGGTTCTACATTTTCTTTATCCAATTATCCACTGATGGGTACTTAGGTTGATGTCATATTTTTGCTACTATGAATAGTACAATGAAAAAATATGAGGACAATTAATTCTGGATATAATGATTTCCTCTGGGTCCCAAAAGAACTTGGGATTTACAGAATTAAAAGGATTTGTTCCGTAAAATTTGGATTCCAATCAAAAAGCCATACTTAAGGATCTAGAAAGCCACATGTGGCCTTAAGGATAAAAGTTCCTTACCCTTGCTTTGGGTACTCAGTAGTGGCACTGCTAGATCGAATGGTAGTTCTATTTTTTAGTACTCTGAGAAATATCCAAACTATTTTCCATAGAGGTTGTACTAATTTATATTCTGAAAAATAGTGATAAGCACTATTTCTCCATATCCTCATCAAATCTACTTCTTTTAGTTTTTAACACTAGCCATTTTCATTGGTGTAAGATGGTATCCCATTGTGGTTTTAATTTGTATTTCTCTGATAATTAGTGAAGTTGAGCACTTTTTCAACTGTTGGCCATTTGCACAAAGTCTGCTAACTAAGTTCACAAATTCGTCCTAGAAAAAGTGCTACATACCTCATTGCTGAATACTAGAACAGTCAAAGTACCCCCCTTTGGGAAGATATGCACTGACGCTAGCACCTAGTCCTCTCTTCAATACAATTTGGGAACTCTTTTTTCTGGAATGGCTATCAGAGCTGTCATCATATTATGCTTGATGTCACCAAAATGTCTTCCTTTCAATACTTCCTTTATTTGGGGGTAATAAGAAGTCATTGGGGACCAGATCAGATGAGTAGGTATGCTTCAATAGTTATTTATTGGCTAAAAACTCCCTCACAGACTGTACCATGAAAGCTGGTGCAGTGTTGTGATGAAAGAGCCATGAATTGTTGGCCAAAGTTTTAAGTTAAAATTGTCCTGTTTATCTATCAAAGTTTACTTGATCTGCTATGCTTCTCACAGTGAGTCAACGACTGTGACACACAATTCGATGAATTTTTGCAATGATTTTGTCAGTTCTGCATTACTGGCCATCCTGACCTCTATTCATCAGTGATGCTTTCTCTCCCCTCAGAAAAATGTTTAACCCTTTCCAATCCCAATGTTGGACCTTGTCCAATGTAATGATTTTCCCATTCCGCTCTGATGTCAGAAGACATTCAGCATGTTCTTTTGGTTGTGTTTGTTCTGCAGTGGGAGCCTGTCTGATGCATTTTATCATGTAGTATGGCCTCTAGCCATCAGAGCATGTTCCTAGTCCACCCTTTCTGTTTTTTTGTTTTGAGGCAAACAGGTGATTGTGTGTTGTAATTACATGGTTGTGCTTGCAGGAAAATGGCCCACCTAAAATAAGCAAGAGCCGGGGAGTAGGTGGTGGCAGAAAAATGGGATTGGAAAAGGCTTACTTCGTTTGTGCACTGCAATTTTCTCCATGGCATTATCTCCATAAACTTAGACTAACATGTCTCTGATTTCATTTCCACTCTTGCCAAGTTTAACAAGAAATTTATGAGTGTTTATTCATTGCTCTAACTCAAGCTCCAACATTCTCATGATAACACAGAAACACACAACAATAATGAAAGCCACTCAGCAAGACACCACAATATGCCAACATGATCACAACTGTGAGATACTGTTACACCAAGGTTTTAAAACCTTACCAAGTTGTTTATACAGTGCTATCAATGTCAGTGTGCAGGGGCAAGTTCGCAAAGTTGCCAGACCTCATATATCTTTTCAAAAATGTCTCTTCATTTTCTTTGCCCATTTTTTAATGATTTTTTTTTTCTTGTTGAGTACTTTCAGTTCCTTGTAGAGTGTGATTATGAGCCCCGTGTGAGATCCATAGTTTGCAAATATTTTCTTCTACTCTGTAGGTTGTCTGTTTACTCTGTTATTTCTTTTGCTGTGCAGAAGCTTTTTAGTTTAAGTCCCATTTTTTCTATTTTTGCTTCTGTCATATTTGCTTCTAAGGTCTTAGTCATAAACTCTTTTCTGAGGTCAATGCTCAAGAAGGTTTTCCTAGGTGTTTTTTGTTTTTTTTTTTTTAAGAACTTTTATAGTTTCAGGTCTCATATTCAAGTTCTTAATCTGCCTTAAGTTAACTTTTGGATATGGTGAAAGGTAGGGTCCACTTCATTCTTCTGCATATGGCTATCCAATTTCCAAACTAGTCACATAAAGAACAGATCTCAAAATAATAAAAACCATACACAATAAACCTAAAGCCTCAAACCAAACAGGGAAAAGTTAAAAGCATCCCACCTAAAAACTGGAAATCAAGGATCCCTCTTTCATGACCCCTATTCAACACTACTAGAAGTCCTAAACAGAGCAATCAGGCAGGAGAAAAAAATAAAGGCCATACAAATTAAAGAACAGTCAAGGTCAATCAAATTATCTCTGTTGATATGCTCTTATACCAAGAAAACCCCTAATACTCCTTCAAAAGACTTCAAGATTTGATAAATGAATTTATGGTTTCGGGATACAAAATCAATATGCAAAAATCAGTAGCATTTCTATAGCCAATAGTGACAAATCAAATCAAAAAACCAAGCTCATTTCTGATAGCTATTAAAAAATATAAAATACCTAGGAATCATTTAACCAAAGAATTGAAAGATCTCTATAAGGAAGATAAGAATAGAACCAACCAAATTAGCAAAAAACAAAACACATCAAAAAAAACAAACACACACAAAAAAACACATACACAAATTCTAACAGCCAAAAATACCAGTAATCCAGCAACAAAAAAATGAAAAAAAATACAAAAAATTTCAATATATAATATATATTATGTATTTTAAATATAATTATATATTATGAAATATATATAATATATTGTATTATTAAAATATATATTAAATATATATATAAAATATAACAGAAGGGACTAACTTTAATAAGAATATATGTGTTGCAGTATATTGCCAGTACACTAGGCAGCACTGTAATTTTTTTAGGGGATGAAGAACACAGCTGGGAACCTTTCTCTACATCCCAGGCATGGTCCTGCTTCCCAACAAGTTGTCCTCAATGATCACTTGATTATTTTCTCAGCATTCAGACCCCGGTGGGTTGGGATCATAATGCTCTCCAAAATCCTTCAGAGGCAGGTCTCACAGTGCCTCCTGACAAGAGTTCCCAAGGGGTGCGGGAGTCCTTAAACCTGTCCCAAGAGCGGAGTTCTGATAGCAGCAGGCAGAACAAAAATAGCCGTGCCTTAGGTCCCCATAAGAGGCCCACCTTCACGACCTTCTCACGACCGTCCCACAATGGCGCGCCCCTTCCCCTCCCCCCGCCCAAATCCAGAACCTTCCCAGTATGGCTGCCCTGCCTACCACCAAACTGATGGAAAATCAACACCCTCCAGCACTCAAATCTGTTTAAGTCCACCCACTCTTCAAAGCTTTCCACTCAATGAGCAGCTTCCCTCAAAAACAAAAAGCCGTGGAAACGCTTTCTCCCATATGGTTTGGGGTGGGGGGCAGCCATTCCCACCAGCTCCCAAACACTTGCCTAGTGTATCAGATCTCCACTGCTCCAAATCACATACTGTCTCCAGTATATCACCACCTCACTGTACATCCCGAGCTACAACTCCAGGTAAGGTCCCCACACCAGGTATGGGTTGGTTCTCTTTCTTTCCCCAGTCTACTAGATCTCAGCTGAACCATTCTTCTGGTCTGCCATCTTACTCCACACACACACCCACCCCCCAATAATTCTTACACTGAATAAAACACAGATCACAATGCTGCAAGAGAACCAAATGGTTAACAGAGAGGCACTATTTTCTTACATCACATGAGGAATTAATGCTGTGGTTTTGCTAATTTGTTTTCTTTTGTTAAATAGCAGAAATACACCAATAAAACTACAACCTATGAATTTGCCATCAATTTTTCTGGCAAAGAACAGCCCAAGATAATGTGGATACTTCTGTTACAAGTAGGCTTAAAATGTTGATTTAGCAAAGCTAGCATGAAACAGATTAAATACATTGTGTTATGATTAAGAATACTAAAATACTTAAAATACTACTCTGTCAAATAAAATGCTGAGTAACAAAATGAAAACTAATGTCAAATCAAGTTCTATATTCACTTTTTTTCACTTTGTACAATTTATTTATTTTTTGCTTCAAGCATCTTTCTTATTGTGGTAAAATACACATAACAAAATTTATCATTTTAGCCTTTTTTTTTAGGTATGCTGTTTATGGCAACAAAATGAAAAACTATTATTTTATAAGGAGGAGGACAGGGCTCAGTATTACTGAGTTTTATAACTATATACTTAAATATCTGAGACCATTTTTTAAAAAATTAAATTCACAGAAGGAATACTAGTTTTTATGAGTATGAAATTCTAACCTCTAATCTACAAGGATCTAGATCTTTAGTTTTCAGAATCAAATGAATTTATTAGAAATGCACATTGTTAGCACTTTGTGAATATTTGTTCAACAAATAATATCAAATTATCTTCCATGGTTCTCATTTAAGGCTATATGACATGCAAGGCACAGTGGATTCCATCACCTATATAGGAAAATAAACATGAAAACCTTCTTTGTGCCAAATAAAATGTCAGTTTGAGAATTACCAAAGTATTGCAATAAATAGAGGAAAATCATGTGACAAAATGCAATGTCCATTCATAATAAAATTACATAAATAATAAACATTTTCAGTAAACGAGGAAGATAAAATTCTTCTAAAAGGCATCTATAAAAAACCTTACATATAACAGCATTCTCAATAGTAAAAGACTAAATGCTTTCTTGTTAAAATCAGAAACAAGGAAAGGATAAGGATAAACACTTTTGTATTCTATTCTTGAAACTGTATTGGGAATTCTAAGCCGTGTAATCAGCGAAGAAAAACAAAAGGCATACAGATTGGAAAGGAAGAAGTAAAACTGTCTTTATTTGCAGGTGATATCATCCAATGTAGAAAATTCTAAGGAATCCACAAAAAATTTAGAACTGCAGGATACAAAAGCAATATCCAAAATTAATTACAATTACATACAATGAATAATCTGAAAACAAAATTAAGAAAATAATTCCATTCATAAAAACATCAAAAAGCATAACATTTAGGAATAAATTTAGAAGAAGTAAAATACTCATATACCGAAGATTACAAAGTATTACTAATGTAAACTAAAGAAGATTTAAGTAAATGGACATTACATATTCATGGTTTGGAAGAACTATCAAGTAAAAAGTAGCAGCTATCATTTTTCGACTTCTTCTACTGAATGGAAGGGTTTTTTAAAAACATCACATTCAAATAATTTAGTAATAATAATCTGCTCAGTATACTCAAAACCATGAAGTGAAAACTCTACCTCTGAGTACATTATTTGAGAAACATCATATTTACATAACCATTTTTTAAAAATTTTATAAAGCTTCAAGAAGCCATGACTCCTGTCTTAGGCATTCTGCAGACAGATTTCTCTTTATATTTAAGGAGATTAAAGAAACCAATTACACACTGGAAGCAGAACTCTGATAAGCTATACCCATGCTAAACACATTTGCTTTTAGCATAAAACTTCTTTGAAACTATGTATTAGGGAGAAGTCACAAAAAAACAATATAGATGAAAGCAGAAAGGCTCTGGCTGAGAGCCAATGAGTCCCATCTTATTTCCTTTTACATACCATCAACACACAGTACCAGAGATAAAATTTGAACAGTGGTTCCCAAACTATCTAAATAAAATTCCCAGGTATTTAATCTAATTCAAGACTAACAATCTTGATTTTTAACAAACTCCCTAACTGGTAGCAACACAGGAACCAGTTCACAGCCCCAGATGATTCAATTAAGAAAAGAAAAGCACAATTTTCAAACTTAATTCAGTCCAAAATTTCAACACAAAATACTTTTCTCAGAGAAGAGGGAATGAATAAAATAAGAGCAAAATATCCCCCAAAAGTGTAAAGGATGAAGTGAGGAGTAGAATCTTCACTGACTAAAGACTTTTTGGAAATAATAATAAACATTTAATCAATCCCATATTGTCTGAATGATTCCTGTGATAAAAATAGTATACTGCCATTATAACACACAGAAATAGACATGTATGTTTTTAAGGAAAATATAATAACATGGGAAACTATTACAACATTGGACTATTTTGATAAAAGCAAAAAAAAAATTACAAATTGGAAGAATGAAGGTTTAGGATTGTTAATTATGTATATAAGAGGTTACATACATACAGAAAACTGACTAGAACATAACAAAACATTAACATTGGTAAGATATGGAGTATGCTTTTGCAAATGAGACTTACATACATTTTTACATATTTTTGTACTTTACAATGAACACACATTACTTTTTTTATGTTTATTTCATTAATTTTATTTATTTATTTATTTATTTTTATTGTTGGGGATTCATTGAGGGTACAAGAAACCAGGTTATACTGATTGCATTTATTAGGTAAAGTCCCTCTTACAATCGTGTCTTGCCCCTAAAAGGGAACACACATTACTTTTATATATCTCCCTCATCTCAAAAGGTTGTATTGTTTTCTTAAAAATACTACTGAAATAGTAGTTCATATTCCAGAGTAAGCCATCCTAAATCTTTTGTGAAATTAATAGTATCCAAGTAAATAAAATAGGGAAAACTTCCACATCAGGCCTTCGAGGAAGTTAACTGATAAGTAATTTGACCTTTTGCCTTAAGCAACTAGAAAACTGGAAACAACATATGCCACAAGAGATTTCAGACATTGGGTCAACAATCAGTACAGAACCATGAGACCTAAGAAATGGAAAATAAATAAGGTGAGCCCTACTATCTTCCTGGCTTTCTGCCGAAGGTGATTTTTGGAACTTGGCACACAATGAAGAAACTCAAACATAGCTATCTCACTGGGCTGAAGAGATCAAAGACTGGTGTTCAGGGAGGCCACAGCATTTAAATTTGCAAGGCAGAATACCAGAAAGGAGCCAGTGAAGTACAGAAAGAACTCTAGTTATCAATACAAGCAGTCTCTTTGAAATATTATTCTGGATATTAATAATCTACACATAAAAGATATAAAACTCTATAAGGCCAACTATAAGGTAGTTCTAAGATGAACAAGCTCCGGAGCTCATGCTGAGACAGGAGATGTGAAATCCACGCAGAGTAGAAAGACCTCAATAAACACTTTAAGCAATCACCAGAAACACCTAGATAAGCAAGTCTTATTATTAAGACAAATTTAAAGAAAGCTTTAAAGAAAAGGGTACCCAAGTCTCAACCCTTTTTTTTTTTTTTTTTTTTTTTTTTAGACAGAGCCTAAACACAAGCTTTTTTCCTGGGTACAGTGCCGTGGCATCACAGCTCATGGAACCCTCCAATTCCTAGGCTCAAGCAATTGTCCTGCCTCCACCTCCTACACAGCTGGGACTACAGGCGCCTGCCATCATTGTTGTTTGGTGGGCCTGGGCTGGATT